>JACCIX010000854.1:0-126924 GCA_025506515.1 Flaveria trinervia
CCAAGTCATCAGCTGTTTACAACAACTGAGACAAAACCATGTCTTCAGTAGTTTCACAACTACTGATGACTATACCAAGTTATCAGTTGTTTCACACATTGAAGTCAAAACCTGGTCTTCAGTAGTTTTATAACTACTGATGACTAAATTCGAGACTTCAGCTGTTTCAACGTCTGACGGTTAATACCACGTCATAGTAGTTTCACAACTGATGACTCACACCAAAACCCTCAGTCGATTTCTATCCCGACCCTTTAAATACCTTATCCCACCTTCAGAGTTTTATCTTCTTCTCTCAAACCTAACGTTCAAAAACTCTCTACCCTCTCTTCATCAATGGCGACCATGTAATTAAACCACGACACAACTGTGTACACATCTCACTAAATCGCCATATGGACCAAGTTTCACAACGCCATTGATTTAATGGTTCAATCACCCTACAAAACGGCGTTTCTGGTAAATCCCACCATATATGCCGCATCCTTAACCACTTCTGGACAAACGTCACTTTGGTCTCTGAGGAGACGACACAGAGTCTCTTCAATCGTTTGTCCATGGCCAAAAAGTGGTCATCACTCCAGACACTCTTCGTCAAACCCTTAATCTGGATGATGCCACTTTCCCAATGGTTATCCAAAGGGCACAATAGATCAATCATTTGCCCACCATGGATACCAGGGTGACTTGAGTGCATCTACCTTACTGAAGAAACATTTCCCAGATGCCGAACGTCTCATATTTCATATGGTAAATGTATGTCTTGCCTCCAAGACCTCATCATGGGATCAAATGTCCACAAGGTGGCAACAGGTAATGTACTCCATTCTTGAGCAACAACCTTAAATTTTTCGGAAATACTATTTTCAGAGCTCAAGGATATGGCTCAAAAACAAACTGCTAACCGTTGGATATTATATCCTCGGTCATAATGGCCATAATTCCAAACCAGCTTCAAGCTGAGGGACTTGTTGGCCTGGGAGTCCCTGCTATGGCTGTACTGCCTGAAGTATACTCCCGGCATAACTCTGACCAATCACTCAAGATGGCTGCCAAGCTGCGCAAACCCACGTAGCTGGAACCACAGCCACCACCTCCAATCAAAAGTCCCACCAAACCCACTAAAAAGAAAACCAAAAGGCTACTCAGGGAAATGAGTCCCTGAGGATGCCCCTGCACACAAACGCAGGCTATATCCACTGGTTATAACCCCCTAGTGTATAAAGAGTCTCCAAGCCACAGCCGCTCAGGATTCCTCTCAAAAGGAGCCTGCAGCAACCACAGAAGGGGTACCACAAATCTGGGATCTTCCTCATTTGAGGAGATTGCCATTGAAGAGCACCATTCTCCCCAGGTGCACACTGCTTTTACCCTATCTCCCCATGCAACCGCGCCCCAAAGTCCCCCCTATCATTGCAAACATGCTGACTCAGCTGCATGCCTCTCCTCCTCCCCAACAACACCAACAAAGGGGAGAACCACAGCTATTGAGGACGAGGATCACCATGCTTCTGACAACCCCAGCATCGGGGTTTTAAATGTTCTATCTCCTGGTGTGGATATGGAGACCAGAACATCTGGTGAGGCTGCCACCTCTTCGAATCAACATATGATCAGACTGAGGCTGGTAACATTCTAAGACCTCACCAGAGGCAATAGCTGATGAAGGACAAAGTCCTGAGGCTGGAAGTCCCCAGTTCCAAGACAAAGGGGCACATGCTAAACTGGTCTACACCCAGTGCATGTACATCCTGCTACAGCGGAGGTCAGGTGATTCAGCATCTGTGATGATGACCTAGGGTTCTTTTATGCGTTCTTGCCCAGAAACACAATTCTAGAGGAGAAGTCAGTAGGCTGCAAAAACTACTTGACCAACTCTCTCAAGGAGAAAGACCATCTGACACAACATTAACCAACAGATGGCACCTCCTCTGAAGGTCCTTAACCACCACAGCCACTACAAATTCTCAGCCACTGCCTCTGTTTCTGGCACCATTTCTCAGGACCAAAACCCCCTGAGCAAATGGATGCATCCCTCAAATCTCCTATCTCTCATCACACCACAACTAACCGAATTTGTTATTAAAACTGTTGATGAGAGACTTCCTCTGTTTACAACTTCTGGTGGAGGATGTACTGCGCCAACAAACTTTCTGCTTCTCAATCCCTTGCAACCAATGCACCCAAAAAGGGGGAGAGGTCAGCTGAAAGCTAAAAGAAAGAGGATGGAGAAGGGAGAGAGAGAAAGAGAAAGATTAAAGGGTGTGGAAAAAGAGAAGGATTGTGTGTATGAAGCCGAAAAAGGAAGGAGAATGTGATGAGAAGGGAGCTGAAATTGAAAAAGTACATGAAGTCAAAAAGATTTCATGTCACATACAAGAAAACGAGAGTGCTGAGGAAGAAAGAGAAGAACTTGAACAATGGTTAAAGAGGCTGATCTGAACACAACAGACAATGGACAATATCATGATAAGCTGTTTAGGCAAGGTTTTGACACTGAAAAGCTGGATTCTGAAATAAGAAGATTAGAGATCGAAGGATCCACAAAGATGGGCAAGTACAGCACTAGGGATAGAGAGGAGACTGAGATATGATCAGATTCATCAGCAAATAACTTGGGGATCATTGATCAGAAGTAAAATCTGGCCCAGAGACAGCATCTTGGCCATAACCTACAAGATTTGTTCGTCTGAGGCATACACTAAGGGGTTAGTAGCGAAGCTTGAAGAAGAAGGAGAAGGAGCAGGACTGAGCTAGCCAAAATACTCAAAACAACACTCACTCCAAAATGCTAACTCAGCCTGTCAATATTCCCTCTCCAAACACCACAACGCACAACCCACAAAACCAACTCCCTTCCATCTAACCAACAGCCGATGATGCCCTAAGAGAAGAAGAGAAGGTGTGGAGGCTTAGAAGAAGAAGAAGAGGATGATGTGGAAGATAGCAGGCTCCTATGTCGCAGTCCAACATTGGCTAGCCGAACCCATGTGTGGACCAAAAGAACCAATGAGCCAAGATCAGAAAATCTCTAAGTCCCACACGGTATCACAACAACTGCTGAAAGCCTCATCAGTAGTTTGACAAGTGCTGAAGACTTCAACAGCTGAAGATCAAGTGCTGAAGACCTTAACAGCTGAAGAACCAAAGTGCTGAAGTACAACAGCTGAAGAACACAAGTGCTGAAGCTGAAAGACCAAAGTACTGAAGAACAACACTGAAGAGTTCACAAGTGCTGAAGATCAACAACTGATGTACAAAGTCTGAAGACAAAGACTGAAGACATCAGCTGATGATATCTACTGAAGTCATCAGCTGATGAAACACCTGAAGGTCAAAGTCTGAAGATCAAGTACTGAAGCCTCAGTAGTTTGTCACAACTGCTGAAGAGTACTTCTTCAGTAGTTGTGATATCAGTAGTTTATTTCTATGTTTCAGTAGTTTTGTAAAACGACTGAAGAGCTTGTTCTTCAGTCGTTGTAGTTTCAGTAGTTTTATATTTGTACTTAACTTGCTGATATGTTCTCAGTAGTTGTGAACATTTCAGTAGTTGTTAAGAATTAGTTATTTTGTATTGGATCTGCCAGTTGTCACTTTCCGTGATAACAGCAGTGACTGTTGCACTCTATATAAGGAGTGACAACCTATTGTAATCATGAGCGAAATGAGTATTGAATGGAATGATTGATTGATTCGATTAGAAATATTCTACATCTATAAACATTCCTAGAAATCAGAAATTCATATTCTCTCCCTATAACGTATGCGATCTTAATGCTCACAAATATCGTTGGCTTGCTACAATTGTCTAATTGTGTTGTATTCCGCTGCTTTATTCTGATACATCAAACTTGTGATCACTGATCCTGTCAAATGGTATCAGAGCAGGTTAATCATTGATCGATCTAATAATTGATCATTGAAACTGCTATTCAAGATCCAAGTTTGATTGAATTAGCTTTTGTTTTTGCAAGAAACGGTTATAGAGATTGAATTTTCTGTATTTCTGCTCATTCATCCTGAGATCTTTTTCTTGGTTCTCATTGAGTTTGTTGTGGTTTGTCTAAAACTTTTTAAAACTTGAACTAAACTGTTTTTGAACTGAAAATGACCACTCCCTCCAATGATCCTCACAATACTGGTTCCTCAACCAAGCCTCCTATGCTGGTTAGGAATGAGTATAACATATGGCAAAGGTATGCTCCATCACTGTCTGTTAACAGCGCAGGGTGTTGGACATCAGTGGTACATGGTCCACACAAGCCTATGGTGAATAACCGGAAACCAATCAAATGGTTCCGAAGAGGAGGGAGCAATACTCAGATGAGGATAAAAAGTTGCTTGAGATTGATGCAAAAGCCCATGGAATTCTGGCCATGGCTTTGCCCAATGAAATCTATTCTGGGCTAATGCATCATGAAACTGCCCATGACCTCTGGATTGCTTTGAAAGAACAATTTGGAGGAACAGATGAGGTCTTGGCAATAATAGAGAAATTCTTGCCCAACAATATGAGACATTCTCTCATAGAAAGGGTGAGACACTGACTCAACAATATGAGCGGTTTTCTTGTTTGATCTCTGAACTAAAAATGGTCAAACTTGAATACACCAATATTCAGATGAATAACAGATTTCTCAGATCACTGCCTGAGAGATGGGACACATATACTATTGTCCTACGCTCCAGTGCAAGTTGGACAAACTATCTCTCACCCAACTCCATGGGAAATTGCTCACTTTTGAGAGAGAGATAGAACAGAAGAGAAAGCTGTCTTCATCTGGAAAGCTCACTGAAGACTTTATACAAGGCAACACTGCCTTGGTGGTCATGAGTCAGAATATGCTTCATCTGAATGCCAGTATGATGAGCATATTAATTTCTCTTCGAGCACTTCTAATTCTGCATTTGTAAGTGTTGATGGTCAGTTCACTGGATGTAATAATGACAATCTATGTTTCATTATGGATGATCTCAAGGGGATTGCTGATGATGACTTAGAAGAGATGGATATTTTGAGCCAAATGGCCTTGAAATATCAGATCTCAGAAGTTCTACAAAAGAACTGGAAGAAAATTCCCAGGACTCTCTGGCAAAACCAAAGTTGGTTTTGACAAGAGCAAGTTGAGGTGTCACAAATGCCAACGGCTTGGACACTTTGCAAGAGAGTGTAGATCAACTGGATCTAACTCTACTGCACCCTTTGTGACTTTTCCTGGCAATAGTCAACAACACAGAGGGCAACATCCTGTCACATCTAGTCATCATCCTCAACAACAATCTCCGGCATATTTTGTTCCTCAGGGTCAAATGCCATATCAGTACCCTGGTTATTACATGCCACAGTCAAATCAAGTTCAAGTTCCTATGACACCACAACCTCATGCATTACCAGAACCTCAGCCTTCCCTATCTCATCAACAACCTTCATCTCAACAACACAGCTTCTTCACCCCAGGAGTTGTTGACTGGAGCAGTTTACCAGATGACTTGTCTGGTCATGATCAACTGTTCTCAGGTGCTGGTCAACATGGTGGTGACAGTCCCTTTGGGAATCTAGCTCTTATGGCTTTGGAGTCTGCTGATACTTCATCTTCCAATGCCTCTACACCTCAGGTATCACAGGTATCCTCTGAGGCAAAAGCCAAATTATGTTCTGAACAATGCATAGCACATTGCTTCCATTAGAGAAGCAAATGTAGCTTAATTAATAAGAACATTGAGCTAGAACAAATAATTTCCAAAAACAAAGCTGAGTTTGAGTTTGTGCTCAAAGATAAAAATGATGAGGTTTATAAACTGAATTGCAAAATAATTGATGATAAGGCTAGAGAAGATGTACTTTTAGAGAAGTACAAAGATCTCAAAGAAACCCTTGCAGTTACCCAGGTCGAGTGTGATAGATGGGTACAATCATGCAAAGGTTTTGAAATGCTTCTTAGTAAGCAATCTGCTTCAAATGTGAAGTTTGGAATTGGCTACAATCACACTGCTCCACCTACAGATTTTACCCCAAGAGCAGAGGTAGAATCTGATGGTGAGAGTGATAACCAATCCATCAAATCATGTGATCTACCTTCTGATACAGCACAATCAGAAGTAGCAGTCAGCATCAAGTCCTCCTTGAACCTATCAGCTGATGTTGATGGTCCAAATGCTGACATTCACATGATCAATAAGTTGATCAACTCAGGAGTTAATCCTGAAGGTCCTGAAAGGACTGGAGAGCAGGATTTAACACCTGAAGTTCAAACTTCAACTGCTGTCAGTACACTGAAGAGAAGAAAAAACTGGCAGTAGAAAGAGTTTGAAGCTACTAAAGAGGATGTCAAGAAAGCAACCAATGCTTCCAAAGCATTGAAGAACAAGTCTTCTGTTGCTTCACATCTTTAGTTGATGATCAACCTAAGATGAAGAAGAAACCATGTGAATATGTGGTTTGTTCAATCATCTTACAGATGATTGTTGGTACAAAAGAGGTTCCAAACTCAAAACAAGAAGAAAAAAGAAGAAATTAATAAGAAATGGTAAAAATGAAAAATGAGTTTGAGACCACATTTGTATCAGCAACATCAATCCTGTAACCCTTAAGTCCTTAAAGCAATTCAAAAAGAAGGAGGGTTAAACAGGTGACAGCTGAGGGTGCTCAAAAGAAGAAGGTGCAACATAGGACCTTATCTAACTCCACTAGCAATGTGTCTGATGAGCTGAAAGCTTTATCACAAAAACAGACACAACTGGTGATGATGGTACAACATCTGTTGGGTAGAGTTAACCAACTAGATTCTCCTATGTTGAAACCACAGAAAAGGAGGTCTAAGCCAAAGGACTCCTCTTCTACACACATTCTTCTTCTCAGGCTGTTGTTACAAATAAACATGTTAGTTTACCATCTATTGATGAGACCAGGCCCAAAACCAAAAAGTTTGGGTCTCTAAAACTAACTGATTGTTTATTATTGCAGGGTTCTTCAACATGCCAAAGTAGCATCTGGTATGTAGACAGTGGGGGATCTATGCACATGACTGGGAACATCTCTCTTCTTCATGACTACTCTCAAGGAAAGAAGGGATTTTTGTCTTTTGGCAATGATGCTAGGGGTTACATCATCGGTAAGGGCTTTGTCTCCAATGGAGAAATCAAATTTGATGATGTTAAATGTGGAAAATCTCAAGTACAACCTCTTGAGTGTCAGTCAAATGTGTGATAAAGGCCATGTTGCCCTTTTCACAAGTCAAAACTGTAGGATTCTGTCATCCAAAGTTTTGCACTTGATTGACAAGGTGTTGGATGATCACACTCTCCTGAAAGCCAACAGGACAGGAAGAGTGTATGCCTTAGATCTCTCTAAGAAGATAGATCTCAAAGGCAATCCTTGCCTATTTTCCAAAGCCTCTTTTCAAGAATCTAAACTGTGGCACAGGAGGCTTGGTCATGTCAATCTCAAAAACATGAATCAGCTTAGCCACAATAGTTTAGTCAGAGGCTTACCAATAAAGGAGTTCCACTGTGATGAAAACTGCACTGCTTGTTTAAAAGGAAAACAGCACAAGGTCTCATTTCCTCCTATTGAAGTGTCCAAGTCCACTGCCTGCTTGCAATTACTGCATATGGATCTATTTGGTCCTGTGAGAGTAATGAGCATGGCAAAGAAGAAATACTGTCTGGTAATTGTGGATGATTACTCCAGATTTGTATGGACTTTCTTTCTACATTCAAAGGATGAGGCTGCTCAGAAGATTATTCACTTTGTGCTGTACATTGAGAAGCAGTATTCCCTTCCAGTCAAGTGTATTAGGAGTGATAATGGAACTGAGTTCAGAAATCATACACTTGATGACTTCTATCTTTCAAAGGGAATCAAAAGGCAGTTCAGCATTCCAAGGACTCCAGAACAAAATGGAGTAGTGGAGAGAAAGAACAGGACCCTCATTGAAGCTGCCAGGTCCATGCTGGCTGACTCAGGTTTGCCATTGACCTTTTGGGCCGAAGCTGTCAACACAGCTTGTTATGTGCAAAATAGAGTTTTAGTAAATCAGAGGTTGATGAAGACTCCATATGAAGTTCTCCATCATTTGGCTCCTCTGATTTCATTTTTCAAAGCATTTGGGTGTCCCTGTTTTATTCTCAACACAAAGGATCAACTCCACAAATTTGATCCTAAGGTGGATGCAGGATACTTTGTTGGTTATTCATCTACTTGCAAGGCATACAGAGTCTTCAACTGCAGAACAAAGATGGTTGAAGAAACTCTACATGTTAAGTTTAATGAATCTCCAAAGGACAAGATTCCACAAAGTCCTGTGGAGTTATTTGATTTGGACATACTGCAATATGTCCTTATCAAACTCCTGCTGTTGCTCCTGTCAACAGTTCACCACCTGGTGGTACTGATGATGATGATGATGATTGCAGTACTCACCTCTTCAGGTTTAGTGATCAGCTGCCTGACTCAACTAGACCTGATGTTCCTGTAGCGCCAGTAGCACCATCCACAACAAATGCTGATGAGATTTCTTCGAATTCAACTTCCTTTGAATTACCATCCACTGATTGGTTTCAAGGAAATGATTCACCATCACCATCTGTTGCTGCTGAACCGGCTACAAACACTTGCACAGATCTCATTGTGTATCAAGATCTGAAGAATCACCCTATGTCTCAAATCATTGGTGATATCACTGCTGGAGTATCAACAAGAAGTCAATTGTCAAATTTCTGCTTCTATGCTCTCTTCATCAGTCAGCAAGAGCCAAAGAATTATCACATTGCTTTAAAGGACAATGGATGGGTTGATGCCATGCAGCTTGAGCTTCTTCAGTTCAAGAAACAGCAAGTGTGGGAACTGGTTCCTCTACCTCCAGGTAAGTGTGCAATAGGCACTAAATGGGTGTTTAGGAACAAAACTGATGAAAATGGGCTTATTGTTAAGAACAAGGCCAGACTGGTTGTTCAGGGGTTTGCACAAGAAGAAGGTATTGATTATGATGAAACCTTTGCCCCTGTAGCCAGACTGGAAGCAATTCGATTGTTTTTAGCTTATGCTGCTTATCAAAAACTTAAAGTCTTTCAAATGGATGTCAAAAGTGCATTTTTGTATGGAAAAGTTAAAGAAGAGGTTTATGTATGTCAACCTCCAGGCTTTGAGGACCAATAAACATCCTAATTGGGTGTATAAGCTTGATAAAGCTCTTTATGGGTTAAAACAAGCTCCCAGAGCCTGGTATGAGACATTTCAAACTTTCTTCTGGAAAACAATTTCACTAGAGGCTCCATAGACAAGACTTTATTATTAAGAAAGCTGGGCAGCATAATCTACTTGTTCAAATTTATGTAGATGATATCATTTTTGCATCCTCTGATCCAAAGTTGTGTGATGCCTTTACAAAGTTGATGCAACAGAAGTTTGAAATGAGTGCCATGGGAGAATTACAGTTCTTTCTGGGGTTGCAATCAAAAAAAAGGCTGATGGAATTTTATTCATCAATCCAAATATACAAAAGATCTTTTGCAAAAGTTTGATTTACAAAACTGTAAGCCCTGTTCTACTCCCATGAGCAGCACCACACAACTGGACTCAGATCAGAAAGGTAAAGTGGTTGATGAAACACTTTACAGATGTATGATTGGGTCCTTGATGTATTAACAGCTTCTAGACCAGATATTATGTTTGCTACATGTGTTTGTGCTAGATTTCAGGCTGCACCTAAAGAGTCTCATCTGATTGCAGTCAAGAGGATCTTTAGATATCTGCAAGGCACTCCATCTCTAGGTTTATGGTATTCTACCAGACATTCTGGTAAATTAGTTGCTTTTTCTGACAGTGACTATGCAGGGTGTAAGTTGACCAGGAAATCAACTTCTGGTGGATGTCAATTCCTAGGCAACTGCTTGATTTCTTGGCAGAGCAAGAAACAGACCTCAGTTGCTACATCCACTGCGGAAGCAGAGTACATTGCTGCTGCAAGCTGTACATCTCAGGTACTCTGGCTTCAAAACCAACTTTTGGATTATGGCATTACAGAGACTAAGACTCCATTGTTAATGGATAGTGCTTCAGCTCTTTGCATTGTCAAAAATCCAGTCCAGCACTCTAGGACCAAACATATAGAGATCAGACATCATTTTATAAGGGATTGTTTTGAAAAAGGTCTGATTGATCCTAAGTTTGTGCCTAGTGCTGATGAGCTTGCAGACATTTTTACTAAGCCTTTGGATAGTTCAACTTTCCAAAACCTGGTGTTAAGGCTTGGTATGCTGCAGCTAGAATAGGTGACAACTACTGATGATCTCAGTAATTCATACTGATGATCATGAGTGCCTGTCACATATAAGTACTGATGAGCTCTTTTAACCTCAGTAGTTTTTATAACTACTGAAGGCTAAATGTCTCACAAGTACTGAAGTACTTCATCTGCTCTAAACTACTGAAGTAGTTACAACTACTGATGCAGTCATAACTACTGCAATCAGTAAAAACAGATAAGTACTGATGTCCTATGAAACAACTGAAATCAGCCATAAAGACTGATGAATGTGTTGAGGATAGTTTGAAACAGCTGAAAAGCTAAGAATTGACGAAAACAGCTGAAGAGAACTTTCTCTTCAGTCGTTTGTACAACTGCTGTTTCATTTTAAAAAATGAAGCAAAACCACGTCTTCAGCAGTTTTATAACTACTGATGACAATACCAAGTTTTCAATTGTTTACAACAGCTGATGACAAAACCACTGTCTTCAGTAGTTTCATAACTACTGATGACAAACACCATGTCCTCAGTTGTTTCAATCATCTGAAGTCAAAACCACGGCTTCAGTAGTTTTCTAAACTACTGATGCCTAACACCACGACTTCAGCTGTTTCAACGTCTGAAAGGATAATACCATGTCAACGGTCGTTTAAAACTACTGATGACTAACACCACATCCTTCAGTCGTTTCCTCACCCGTACCCTATAAATACCCTTAACCTGAGCTCTCCATGCTTCATCTTCTTCAAACCTAACGTTCCTCTCCAAAACTTCCATGGCGTCTATGCAAATTAAACCGCGACACAACTGTGTTGCCTACCTCACAAAATCGCCGATCTGGACTAAGTTCGATGCTGCTATCGATCTTATGGTTCAGTCCAATACAACAAGGCATTCCTTCTGAACCCCGTTTTACATGCCGAATCCTTGAACCAATTTGGATAAACGTTACTGTTACAACTGAGGAGAGCAACACACGATCCCTCCGGTCAGTCGTCAACAACAAAGAAGTAGTGATTACTCCTGCAACAATCGCGTAAAATTCTTCAACTGAGTGATGCTACCTCTCCTGCTGGATATCCGAAGGGCACCATAGATCTATCATTTGCTCAGCATGGATATCAAGGTGATCTCAGTGCCACCACCATCATGAAGAAAAACACTTAATGACGCTGAGCGCCTGATTTTTCACATGGTCAATGTATGTTTGGCCCCTAAGACATCGTCTTGGGATCAAATGTCCACCAAATGGCAGCAGGTAATGTATTCTATCCTTGAGCAACAACCACTGAATTTTCAGAATTAATATTTTCAGAGCTCAAAGATATGGCTCAAAAACTAACTGCCAACCGTTGGATACTCTATCCACGGTTCATATGGCCATTATTATAGACCAGCTTAATGCTGAGGGACTTGTTGGCTTGGGAGTCCCTGCTACGGCTGTTCTGCCCGAAGTATACTCCCGGCACAACTCTGACCGGACACTCAAACTGGCTGCCAAGCTGCGAAAACCCACGCAGCTGGAACCCACAGCCACCACCTCCAAATCCAATGTCCCCACCAAACCCACCAAAAAGAAACCCAAAAGGCTACTCAGGGAATTGAGTCCCTGAGGATGCTCCTGCACCACAAACGCAGGATATATCCACTAGTCCTAACCCCCTAGTGGATACAATGACTCTTCCAGCCACAGCCGCTCAGGCTTCCTCTCAACAGGAGCCTGCAGCAACCCAAGGGGCACCTACTTATCTGGGATCTCACTCACTTGAGGAGATTGCCATTGAAGAGCACCATCCATCCCAGGTGCACACTGCTTCTAACCCCTTACCCCAAACAACCACCTCACAGCCCAACTTTAATAGTTGCACAAGTGCTGACTCAATTGCACTCCTCACCCCTCCCCAGAAACCACTACTACTGGGAATTCCTCTACAATTGAGGGGGAGGAACACAGTGCACCTGAGAACCCACAGCACAGGGGTTTCCCAATTCTATCTCCTAGTGTAGACAAGGAGCTTAGAATATCTAGTGAGGCTGCCACCTCCTCTGACTCAGCACATGACCAGAGTGAGGCTGGTAACATTGCTAAGACCTCCCTAGAGGCAACAGCTGATGATGGACATTGTCCTGAGGCTGGAAGTCCCCAGTACCAAGCACAAGGGGCACATGCACCAACTGGTCTACACCCAGTGCATGTAATCCTGCTCTAAGCAGGAGGTCAGGTGATTCAGTATCAACTGATGATGACCTGAGCTTCTTCTATGATGTAGTTGCTCAAAATACCATTCTAGAGGATGAGGTTAGCAGACTCAAAGAGCTGCTGGCCAAGATGTCTCAGGATGCAAGTCCATCTGCCACCATCATACACCCACAGATGGCACCTTCCCTTGAAGGTTTTCCAAACACAGAGCCACCCCAAAATCAACCACCTGCCTCTGCTTCAGGCCCTACTTCTCAGGAACAGAACCCTCCTGAGCAAATAGGTGCTGTACTCCAAAATTCCCTCCCTCTCATCACCCCATAATCACTGATATAGTGATCAAAGCCCTTGATGAGAGGCTTTCCTCAACATTACAGCCCCTGGTTGATGCTGCTGTCAAAAGACTCTTTCTGCGGTACCAACCCCTTCCTCCAATGCAACCAAAAAGGGGGAGAGTACTGCAGTGAAAGAAAGAAAGAGGAAAAGATCTGAGGAAAAGGAAGAAGAAGAGGAAAAAGAAAAGCAACCTCTGCTCACGTACAAGCGAAAGAGAAGTGCTGATGATCACACTGCTGAAGACAATCCTTGGAGGAGCTGGTCAAAGAAGCTGACACCACACACAGCCGCTCCATGGATAAAATAATTGAACAACTATTCAGGCAGGGGTTGACACAGCCACACTGGATAGTGAGATCAGAAGGTTAGAAGTACAAGAGATACAACCCGATGGGCAGGGTATGATGCTCTTGAGAAAGAGAGGTTGGAAATAATGATTCGCTTTATTGCAAAATACTTGGGAAGATCATTAATGGAGATCCGCGCATGGTCCAGGGACAGCATTCTGGCTATAGCCACCAGAATCTGTCTGTCTGAGCAATTCAACAAAGGGATTATTGTGGAAGCCCTTGATGAGGCTGGGGCTGGCAAAAGGTTAGAGATGGCTAAACTCACAAAGGCGAAATTAACTACAAGGATGCTAGATCAACCTTCCCTTCCACCCACTCAAACAGATCCTATCCCTCAAATCTCCCAACCAACCTCTAAGCCAAAATCCAAACATCCTCTTTCTTCAAAACCAATCCCTTCACCAACCCAACCATCATCCAGTGATGTACCCCGAAGGAGGAGAAGGGTGCTGAGGATGGAAGAAGAAGAAGAGGATGAAGATGATTGTCTGCCACTCTCTGCTGTTTGAAGCTACCAAAACCCCGGAGTCAATCCATGATCACACCTGACTCTCAAAGGGAAATGGTCAGAGTCAAGATAGAAGAAGAAGAACAGCAGAAACAGCACGATGAGCAACTGTTGAAGATGGTTGACAAGGAATTTCCTCAGTCATCATCTATTCAAGCCATGAAAGGGCATGCTCAAAGGCTGTACACTCTCAGGCACACCTTTCAGTATCAGAAGGAGAGAGTGAGAGTATGGCCAGACCCAGGGTGAGTTCTAGAATCCATAAAAGAACTATCCCCACAGATACAATGGCCAAGTACGAAAAACAATAGAATCTACCATCATGTTGGCCGTTGTAGTCTCACCTTGGGAAATCATTGATGAATTCAAGAAAGCTCACCAAGCAAAGAAGACACCTCAAGCCTTACTAGAAAACAAGATGATTAAGAAGGGGTTTGTATATAAAAAGCTTGAAGACATCCAAAAGAATGAGCTCCAGTTACTCCTTGAAGGCAACCATCCTGATGAATTTGTATATAGGGAGGTAACTACGGTGGAGCTGAAAAATGGCAGGACCATGAAGTACTTATCAGAGTACTATGGTCCAGAGTTCTTCTTCGAAGGAGGAGCTGAAGAACTCTCTCAAGAGGAACAAATTGTTCTCCTTGAGGCCTATGTTCGTGAGTCATACAGACTCATTATGGGGAAGTAAATCTCATGAATGGGATAACAACTCTGTGTCCAGTTCCCAAAACAGAGTTCCCATTCATACTCTGCCAAACAAATATTTGAGATTTCTTCCCAGGCCGGAGCATACATGGGTCATCTTCTCTACTGATCAAGAAGGAAAAAGACCAACATTTTGCCATCAATAAGTGGGAGTATAAATAAGTTAGAGGTTTTGGCTGCATTGGTTCAGGGGGAGTTTGTTGGACCAAAAGAACCAATGAGCCAAGATCAGAAAATCTCTAAGTCCCACACGGTATCACAACAACTGCTGAAAGCCTCATCAGTAGTTTGACAAGTGCTGAAGACTTCAACAGCTGAAGATCAAGTGCTGAAACCTTAACAGCTGAAGAACAAAGTGCTGAAGTACAACAGCTGAAGAACACAAGTGCTGAAGCTGAAAGACCAAAGTACTGAAGAACAACAGCTGAAGAGTTCACAAGTGCTGAAGATCAACAACTGATGTACAAAGTCTGAAGACAAAGACTGAAGACATCAGCTGATGATATCTACTGAAGTCATCAGCTGATGAAACACCTGAAGGTCAAAGTCTGAAGATCAAGTACTGAAGCCTCAGTAGTTTGTCACAACTGCTGAAGAGTACTTCTTCAGTAGTTGTGATATCAGTAGTTTATTTCTATGTTCAGTAGTTTTGTAAAACGACTGAAGAGCTTGTTCTTCAGTCGTTGTAGTTTCAGTAGTTTATATTTTGTACTTAACTTGCTGATATGTTCTCAGTAGTTGTGAACATTTCAGTAGTTTGTTAGAATTAGTTATTTCTGTATTGGATCTGCCAGTTGTCACTTTCCGTGATAACAGCAGTGACTGTTGCACTCTATAAGGAGTGACAACCTATTGTAATCATTGGCGAAATGAGTAATTGAATGGAATGATTGATTGATTCGATTAGAAATATTCTACATCTATAAACATTCCTAGAAATCAGAAATCATATTCTCTCCCTATAACGTATGCGATCTTAATGCTCACAAATATCGTTGTTGCTTGCTACAATTTGTCTAATTCGTGTTTGTATTCCGCTGCTTTATATTCTGATACATCAAACTTGTGATCCAAAATGCTAACTCAGCCTGTCAATATTCCCTCTCCAAAACAACCACAACCACAACCCACAAAACCAACTCCCTTACCATCTAAACCAACAGCCGATGATGCACCTAAGAAGAAGAAGAGAAGGGTGTTGAGGCTAGAAGAAGAAGAAGAGGATGATGTGGAAGAAGATAGGCTGCCTCTGTCTGTAGTCCTAACATTGGCTAAAGCCGAACCCATGCCCATCACTCCCACCTCACAGATAGAAGCTGTGAGAGTAAAGATTGAAGAAGAACAGCAGCAAAAGCTTCATGATGATGAAATGCTGAAAAGCGTTGACAAAACTTATGCTGTTTCGTCATCAATAATAAGTATGAAGAAAGAAGCTCTGAGGTTGTACACCCTTGCCAACACATTTCAATATCAGAAGGAAAAGATGAGAGTATGGCCTGATCCTAGGGTGGCTCACAGGATGTAAAGAAAGACATTCCTTCGAGATACAAGGGCCAAGTCAAAAGGATCGTAGATGAAGAGATCACAGGGTCCTTGTAGTATCACCCTGGGAGATTGTAGAAGATTTCAAGAAGGCCTATGAGACTAAACAACCACCCCAAAATATGTTAGAGAACAGAATTATTAAAAAGGGGTTAGTCTACAAGAGGCTTGAGAACTTCAAACAAAATGAGCTCAGTCTGTTACTTGAAGGGACTCATCCTGATGAGTTTGCATACAGACAGATTACAACAGTTGAGCTCAAAAATGGTAAACAGGCCAAGTACATCTCAGAGCTATATGGGCGTGAAGGATTGTTTGATGGTGAAGCCGAGAACCTGACCATGGAAGAACAAATTATGTTTCTCAGAACATACACTAGAGAATCCTACAGGCTTATACATGGGAAGTGAGTCTCATGGATGGGGGAACAGCTCAGTGTCCAATTCCCCAATACAGAGCTCCCATCCATACATTGCCAACCAAATCATCAGAGACTCATTTCCAGGCCAGTGCTTATATGGGTCATCTTCTCAACTGATCGAGAAGGAAAAAGACCAACCATTCTGCCAACAATAAGTGGGACCTCAATAAAGTTAAAGGTTTTGGCTGCATTGGTTCAGGGGGAGTTTGTTGGACCAAAAGAACCAATGAGCCGGATCAGAAAAACCTTTAAGTCCAACAGACGTCACAACAACTACCGAAGACCACAACAGCGGAAGACAACAGCTGATTACAAAGTCTGAAGACAAGTGCTGAAGACAAAGTCTGAAGACACAAGTGCTGAAGACAAAGTCTGAAGACAAGTGCTGAAGACAAAGTCTGAAGACAAGTCTGAAGACACAAGTGCTGAAGACAAAGTCTGAAGACACAAGTGCTGAAGACAAAGTCTGAAGACACAAGTGCTGAAGACAACGTCTGAAGACACAAGTGCTGAAGACAACGTCTGAAGACACAAGTGCTGAAGACAAAGTCTGAAGACACAAGTGCTGAAGACCAAAGTATCAACGTTGTCACAACAGCTGAAGAGGTCTCTTCAGTGGTTGTGACGGTTTACCTTCAGTAGTTTTATATTTATCAGTAGTTTTGTAAAATGACTGAAGAGTTTGTTCTTCAGTCGTTGTAGTTTCAGTAGTTTCTTATCAGTAGTTTCTTATTTTGTACTTAACACTCTGATATGTTCTCAGTAGTTGTGAACATTTCAGTAGTTTGTTAAGAGTTAGTTATTTTTGTAATAGATTTGCCAGTTGTCACTTACCCGTGATAACAACAGCGATTGCACTCTATATAAGGAGTGTCAACCTAATGTAATAAATGAATGATTTGATCAGAAATATTTGGTATTATTGAAACATTCCTTGTTACAGAAATATATTCTCTCGTTATAACCGTATTCGTTCTTAATGCATACAAGTATCAAACTCTTGCTACAATTTGTCTAATTCTTGTTCATATTCCGCTGTGCTACGCTCCATTACATCAAACTTGTGATCACTGATCCTGACAGGTATTAACCCCCCAGTTGTGTCAAAGACTCAACCTGCCAAAGCCGCAGAGGTATCCTCTCAACAGGATCCTGTTGCAACCAATATTGGGGAACCCACACTGCTGGAACCTATCACACTTGAGAGGGTTACCATTAAAGAGCACCATTCACCCCGGGTGCAATCTGCTTCTACCCAATCTCCCACTGCAACCGCCCCCAAAGTCCTACATTAATTGTTGCAAAAATGCTGAGTCAGTTGCAATCCTCACCCCTTCCCCAGATACCAATTACAACTGGGAATACCTCTACCATGAGGGGGAGGACCAAAGTGCATCTGATAACCCACAGCACAGGGTTACAATGTTCCATCTCCTAGTGTAGAAAAGGAGATTGGAACTTCTGGTGAGGCTGCCACTTATCCTGCTTCAGCATATGATCAGGATGTAGTTGGTAACATCACTAAGACCTTACCAGAGGCAACTGCTGATGAAAGACATAGTCCTGAGGCAGGAAGTCCCCAGTTCCAAGACAAAGGGGCACATGCTACAACTAATCTACACTTAGTGCATGTTCATCCTGATTATATCAGGAGGTCAGGTGATTCAGTAACTACTGATGATGACCTGGGCTTTTTTTACAATGTGTTAGCCCAAAACACCATCCTGGAAGAGGAGGTGAGCAGACTCAAAGAGATGCTTGCCAAAACTTCTGAGGATCAAAGACCATCTGCCCCTCAAACCCCACAGATGGCACCTTCCTCTGAAGGTCTCCCAAACACAGAGCCACTCCCAAATACTCAGCCACCTGCCTCTGCTTCTGGCACTATTTCTCACGAACAGAACCCCCTTGAGCAAATAGCTGCTATCTTTCAAAATTCCCTACCTCTCATCACACCTATCATCACTGATATAGTGATCAAAACCATTGATGAGAGGCTTTCCTCAGTAATACAACCCTTGATAGAGGAAGTTGTGGGCAAAAAGATTTCTGACAATCAAACCCTTGCAACCAATGCAACCAAAAAGGGGAGATTCAGTCAGTGAAAGCAAAAAAGAAAGAGGAGTGCAGAGAGGAAAGAGAAAAAGAAAGAAACAGAAGTGACACAAGTGGAAAAGGAGAAGGAGTTGGTTGTGGAGACTGAAAAAGAGAAGGAGAAGGAAGCTGACATGGAGAAATCAAAGAAAAGAAAGAATGAAAAGGAGACTGCCTTGGAGCTGATGGTGAAAGAGGCTTGATGCCGAACACAGCATATCAATGGATAACATCATTGATCAGTTGTTTAGGCAAGGCCATGACACTGACAAACTTGACTCTGAGATCAGAAGATTAGAGATTGAAGAAATCGAAACTAGATGGGCAAGTTATGATGTCTTAGAAAGAGAAAGGCTGGAGATCATGATCAGGTTTATAGCAAAATATCTTGGAAGGTCATTGATCGAAATCAAGGCTTGGTCCAGGGACAACATCTTGGCAATAACCACCAAGATCTGTTCGTCTGAAGTATACACTAAAGGATTAGTTATTGTAGCTTTGAATGAAGCTGGTGCTGGGAGCAGGACTGAACTAGCTAAGCAATCTAAAGCCACACTAACCTCCAAAATGCTAGAACAGCCTATCAACATTCCCACACCAAAACCACCAAAACAACAACCCACTAAACCAATCCCTTTACCCCAAAAACCACCAAAAACACAACCCACCAACCAACTCACTTACCCTCAAAACCAATAGCCGATGATGTACCCCAGAAGAAGAAAAGAAGGGTATTGAGGCTAGAAGAAGATGACAAAGATAATGATGAAGATGAAGATAGACTTCCACTCTCAGCTGTTATACAGTTGCCAAAGGCCACAAGTCACTCTCCAACAACTACTCCTGAAACTTAAAGACAAATTGTGAAAGTGAAGCTAGAAGAAGAAGAGCTTCACAAACAACATGATGAGAAATTATTGAGGAGGGTTGACAAAGCATATGCTGCCACGTCTTCAATCATCAACATGAAGAAGCATGCTCTCAGATTATACACTCTTAAAAATACATTTCAATATCAAAAGGAGAGAGTGAGGATTTGGCCTGATCCTAGGGTGTCTCACAGGATTCACAAGAAAAACATTCCAGAGAGATACATTGGCCAAGTGAAGAAAATTGTAGATGAAGTGATGTCACTGGTATTTGTAGTATCACCCTGGAAATCCTAGATGACTTCAAGAAATCCTATAAAGCTAACCTGACCCCACAGAAGATGCTGGAAAATAAAATGGTGAAAAAGGGGTTAGTATATAAGAGGCTTGAGGAAGTCAGAAAGAATGAGCTCCAGTTGTTCCTAGAGGGTAATCACCCTCATGAATTTGCTTATAGAATAATAACAAATGTGGAGCTAAAGGATGGGAAACAGGTCAAATACCTATCTGAGTACTATGTGCCAGAATCATTATTTGAAGGTGGTGCTGAAGAGCAGACCATGGAGGAACAAATTACCTTCCTTGAGGCCTATACAAGAGAGTCATACAGACTCATAGTGGGGAAGTAGATCTCATGGATGGGGTAACAGCTCTGTGTCCAGTTCTCCAAGATAGAGTTCCCATTCATACTTTGCCAAACAGATCATTGAGACTTCTTCCCAGGCCTGTGCTTACAAGGGTCACTTCTGAGCTGATCTAGAAGACAAAAAAACCAATCCTTCTGCCATAATAAGTGGGACATCTTCAATAAGTTTAGAGGTTTTGGCTGCATTGGTTCAGGGGGAGTTTGTTGGACCAAAAGAACCAATGAGCCTGATCAGAAAAACCTCTAAATCCTACAGACATCACAACATCTGCTGAAGACTTGATCAGCTGTTGTAACAAAGTCTGAAGATCAACAGCTGAAGACTAAAGTACTCAAGACTTCAACAGGTGAAGACTAAAGTACTGAAGACTTCAACGGCTGAAGACTAAAGTATTGAAGACTTCAATAGCTGAAGACCAAAGTACTGAAGATCAACAGCTGAAGTACAAAGACTGAAGACATCAGCTGATGACAACAGCTGAAGTTCAAGTACAAGTACTGAAGCCTTTAGAGTTTGTTACAACAGCTGAAGAAGCATTCTTCAGTTGTTGTAATGGTTTCCTTTCAGTACTTTTCTTTTTGTTTCAGTATTTGTAAAACAACTGAAGAGCATGTTCTTCAGTCGTTGTAGTTTCAGTAGTTTCTTTTTAGTAGTTGTAGTGATAGTTAACACTTAGCATTTTTGTAAGAAGATGTTAGCTGTTTGACATCTTCAGTAGTTGTGTTAACTATCAGTAGTTTGAATAAATTCTGTTAGATGTCACTATCAAGTGACATCAGCAGACGTCACATCTGTTATATAAAAGGTGTTGACCTAATTGTATGTGTGACATTCTGTTACCACGAAAGCGAATATTGAATGAAATATCTTTTGCAGAATTCTCTCTGTCTATAACCGTTTGTTCTTACCTTGAATATCTTTTGTGTTCTTGCGAATTGGCTAATTCGTTGTTTGATTTCCGCTGCTATACTCTCTAATCAATCAAACGTAGATCACTGATCCTAACAAAAGTTTAACCATTTAAACTTGAAAAACACAATGGGTAATAGTGGTTAAAGTATGTTAAACAATCAGAAATTTTTATGCATTTTAACCGAAGACAAAACCCAAGAACAATGATCATTAATATATGTGAAAAGACATGCTATCAAAACAAAAGAACAACCATAGGGTGTTCTTGAAACTACCTTTCAAGAACAAGATGTTGAAGTGTGGATGAGATGAAGATGATTATGCTCTTGAATGTCCAGCCCCCAAGAGAGGAAGCGTAAAGTTTGAATACCCACAAGCTCTTCCAAAAACCTAGCTAGTTAGAGAGCACAACACCAAGAACCCTATTCTTGTGCCTCTTGCGAGAACAGAAATTTTCAGCTTCCTTTCCTCCTCTTGGGTCCGAAATTTTCAGCCTCTTGGAGAGGGTTTCTTGCTTATGTGTGTGAGAGAGTGTGTGTGTTTGATGAAAGAGTGAAAGAGTATCTAAAGTCTTGCAAAGACCAAGACAAAAATGGGTTCCCAATGCCCACAAGAGGCGGCTGAAACTAGTTTAAAATTGGGTTCCCCCCATTTTCTTTTCTTATACAAGTGCACTCTTTTAAACCCTTAGTTTATAAAATTAAAACCTATTTTAATATTATAACATTAACACAGTTTTATTTGTTATTATTTAACCACTTAAATAATAAAACAAATAATTTCTCATGAACAAATTATCCATATAATGTTGTTCTATCACAAAAGCAACGTTTAGAAAACCCATTTTCTAAATTGTTGTTAATATTTATTTGTATGATGTCATCAACAAATAATATTTATTGGTGTTTGTTTGGCTTGTTTTTGGCTATGACCTGACTTGGATCATAACGTACTAACCACATCAATCTTGTATGTGTATTGGGCATACAAGATCCAACAAATTGTTCAAATGTTTTAAAACATGGACAAGCCAATGCCATGGTCACAATGCTATGTCGAAGTCTTCTATAACATGATTCTTCATCTAAATGGCAAGTTTTATGATTATAATCATTTCTTATGGCGATATTAAGTGTATGAGTTGTTTTCAGCCAACACGGGTTGTTTATGGTGAATTTTCAGAATTTACACTTTAGTCCCTTAAGTTTCAAAATTAATAGTTTTTACCCCAAAAGTTTGTTTACATCAATTTGTCACCAAAATATCTTTCGAGGTATCCTAACATACTGAAATGATTATGTTTTGAAATTTTATCGGCCTCTTACACCATTTTTAACATTTTATCAAAATCGTTCGGTTTAAGCTTACTTTTTAATAAATAATTCGTTAAAAATCATTTTTAAGCCAAATAAATACCCAAATCAGATTCTTACTTATAAAATATTTACTTGAGGCTGAAATTCCCTTGGAACATTTTAAATTTCTAAATTCTATTATTTTTTATGGATTTTATCCCTCTTTGGGTCCCGGAATGGTTCATACTTACCACAACCCGTCCATGGTAATTTTCCAGTCATCAATACCCAAAATTTCAGCCTAAATTCTACTGAAATTTCTATTCTAGTTATGGGTAATTACCTATTTAACATGAATACGACCATATACGGGCGTTTTATGCAGTTTACACCCAAGTATATGTCACGTAAACGTCCCCTAAATTATTTGAGACATTTAAATTGGATTACAAGTAGTTCCAAGGATGTTTTATACGGGTTTCTAACTTAGGTTGGGAGAGTTCCATGAACAAATGGGTAAATGGTGCTTAGTCACATAAAAGTGGGTTTTCAAGGTTAAACACAGTGCACCTAGTTTACATTCACCAAGCATTCAAGGAAGCTTACCTCAAATGAAGATTTGGAGTTCCTTAAGAACAAGAACATGAGTGAAAGTTTACTTGGGAGGTAGAGAAGCGGATCCTTGGTTGATCTTGTCAAAAAGATGTAGAATGCAGGCTTGTGTGTGTGTTTTCGGAAAATAGTATAAATGAAATAGAGAGAATGAAAAGAGTCCGAAAATTGAAGTGTGAGAATAAGGAAATTGGGATTTGCATGTAAAAGTGAAGGTTGAGTGTTTGCAATATTCAAGGAGAATTGTGAGTGTGTGAGTGGGCGGCCGAATTTGATGTTTAGTGAGGTTATAATTTGAATTATTATTATATATTCCGCCACATGCATTCGGTAATAATAATATGTTTCACTTAAAGTTTCTTTTAAGTATTATTCAAGTGTGGATTTATTGACCGGAGCACAAAAGCTCGATATTGCTAATAAAATACTTAGGTGCAACTAAGTAAAACCCAAAAAAACTCGACTAAAACAGGCTTTAATGATTAAAACATGACTAGATTCCATAATAATACAAATAAGAACACAAAATAATAAAATAAATAAGTAAAAATTCCAGGCACATGACAATTGTTGGGGCGTATGACCACTGTTCTGGTGCCTGGTAACACGGGCGCATGGGTACACTTAGCCACAATTCAGTGAAAACTCCCTCGTGCATGACCATTATTCAGGCGCATGGGACATAGGTGTTTTGCACACTTAACCAAATTCCACTGAAACTCTACAGGCGCACGGGCGCATGGGCACTATTCAGGCACATTAATCCTATTCAGGAGCATGACTAAGTCAAATACCCACACTTGGACGTTTGAATGATCCCATAACTTGCATTGATTCTGAGGGGTTGTTACATGAACCCCAATAGGGAATGCTTCCCCTAGGACCCCGCTGTCAGGGGCTACCGTCCCCGAACCCCCGCAGTTCCATGGAGGATCAGTTGTGTTCTATGATGACTTATGCTTGTTGTGCATACGCTTATGTATGTTAATTTATGATGCATGATGTTTATGATGATGTGTGATGGTATATGTTATGTATGATGATGCGTGATGATGTTATGCTTATGTATGATATGTTTTCTTATGTTCTTAATACCTATTATGATGTGACTTTACGTGGTGTGATTATGATAATGAACGTAAAGTATTATCTTAACAAAGTGAAATATTTAAGATAATAAAAGTGGAACATAATGAATGAACGAAAGAAAGCCTTGCAAGCAAATGGAAGGAGGTTCTCGTTAAGAGCTATTAGCACAACTGTGTGTTTACAGTGTGCGATCTTGGCTAACCCTTAAGGGTTCACAGACATGGGGAGTTAGTCTAAATGACTACTCCATACATGCGATATGTGCAATATGGGATCCTTTTCTCTTAACCCTAGATGATATGGCTTTATGCTCTAGCAGGGGGCTTAAGCATACGACAGGCTATAGATAAAAGTAAAAAGATAACAGCAAACAGATCTCGTGGAATATGTGTTTGGCGAGTTTAAGGTCCCGGGAATGCCCGGTATATATAAACGGATCAGCTTGAGCAGCTCTCGTTTGCAACTCAACATCCAAATTCTTGAGAGAGGGTGTAGAGAGAGAAAGTGGAGAGAATTGAAGTTTAAGCCTCGGTTGATCACGGGATTGAAGATCGGTGTTTGTGGGCATCCAAACAATAAGAAAACACCAAGAATCCAGGTAAGAAACATCATTTATTCCTTCATTTTGATGTAAACCCGGATTGTAAGGCTTGGGTTATTGAAAGTGGTTCGCCCAAAACTCACGTTTTTGTGTAAGAAGCTTAGATGTATCTTATTGGATGATAAACCAAGATTCGACGTAAAAGATTGAATTTTTGGGTCAAAAATGGGTGGTTCGTAATTTTTAGGCCGTTCTGTGAAATTACAGTTTCATCCAGCGAAGTTGCATAGTCCTCCAGCGAAACTACGAAAGCTTCCTGCGAAACTATAAATTCGCCAAGTAGTTTCACAGACATGGTCATCCAAACGAAAGTTTGGCGAAACTTCGAGCGAAGATGACAGCAAAAAAGTAACAGTGAAAGTGCCGGCAAAACTAGCAGCGAAACTGCTGATCTGGCAGCGAAATTAACAGCAAAATTAGGCAGAAATAAAATCTTTTGAGTGTTAACTTATCTACAAGTTATGTAGTGCAACCCTTACTTTGAATGCTTGATTAAGAAACTACTTATCGAGTCTATGTGAGTTTTAGATTTGCAATTTAAAGGTTTTGAACTACTTTGGGGCTGAAATGCATACTAAATATACGATTCAAATGATTAAAATTTTAAGAGGTTTTAAAGCAAAGATCAATTTTTCTATAAGGAAAGGTGTTATGTAAAAGTGTTAAAATAAAAAAAATCATACCTGGCAGCGCGATCCTAGCTAGCGGCGTTGCCCCTTGGACAGCACTAGGGTTGTTGCCCGTAGGACCTCGCCGTTAGGGGCTGCCGCCCTTGAACACCCATTGTTCCGAGGAGATTCAGTTTTGTTTTATGATGACTTATGCTTGTTGTGCATATGTTTATGTATGTGAATCTATGATGCATGATGTTTATGATGATGTGTGATCATATATTTTATGTATGATGATGTGTGATGATGTTATGGGGCCCTACTGACTACTCTACATATGCAATATGGGGTTCTTGTCGCTTAACCCTAGATGATATGGCTTTGTGCTCCAGAGGGGGGTTAAGCATATGACATGACCTACATAGAAGTGGAAAGATAATAAATGTACAAAAAGCGTGATAAGTACGCAATGTGCGAAACGTGCGAAATGTACGAAACGAATGATGATGAAGATAATAAATATTAACTTGATCTACATATGATATGTGATCATGTGCGATAATACAGAAAAATTTTAATGAATGAAAGGTAATATAATGTTTTTGTAAAACTAGAACTCACTCAACAACGCTGAGTTTTATGCATTTTCCAGTTGGCAGGTAAATGTTGCTGGGGATGGCACGGGGCGGCTACTTGGCTCTTTTTGGATGGCATTCCAAGTAGCTCCGTGCCATCAGGTATTTTCTTAGTGTTAACCGGTGTTATGTGTGCTGTTATGTGGTTTATATGCCTTTAGTAGATTTAGATACTGATGTAGTCAGGATAGAAAATGCTTCAGGTATGAAGAGTAAAGTAAGTGGCTAATCACAATTGGTCGCTGTAATTAGGTACCTACTATAATTGACATAAACTGAGGTATTTCCTTGAATGACCGTGTTGGTGTTTGAATCTTATAGCGTGCTTAGAAGATGGTCGGGGTAGATCATCCAAGGCTTCTTGTGGTGGAGGTCGTGGTGCTGAACTGCGGGTCACGATAGGAAGGAATAGGGCCGAAGAGATGGTTCATGAAGAACCTGAGACCCCCCGTCTGGAGGCTGGGGACAATAGGGCTAACTTGAGAGCCTTAGTGAAAGAAGCTGTTGTGGAGGAGGTGAATCAGGTCATGCAAACGATCTTACCATCTGTGGTGACCGAATTGATAAAGGTTGTACGGGAAGGAGAACGAAGAGAGAGGAACAGGTCCTCGGGAGGACGCAAGTGATCAAAGACTGAGATGATTTAATCTGAGGATAAGGAGGAGGAGGAAGAGCCTGCTCCGAGGCGGCATGAGGCTGTTACTACGGGGCATTTCAAAGATCCAAGCCCCTTACCTTTGATGGTAATGGCACTACTGCTGCTCACCAATGGCTGAGAGAGATGGAGCTTGTACTTGATATCAGGGAGTGCTGATAATACTAGAAGGTGAAGTTTGCTGCCCACTCATTTATGGACTCGGCCTTATGCTGGTGGGACAATATTGTCCAAGCTGAGGGTAGAAGGGGTATCGTGGGGATGAGGTGGGCTGATTTAAAGAAGCTGGTGATAGAGGCGTTTTGTCCTCACCGAGAGATGGACAAGGTTGAGAGGGAGTTCCTACCGCTGGAGGCGAGAATAATGACCCATGAACAATACACCACCAAATTTAATGAGATGGCTCGACTGGTGGGATCAGGTGACACCTCCATCACAAAAGATTAAGAGGTATATCCAGGGCTTACTGGCGGATATCCGTAGGCACATGATCGCTGTTGTCCGAGTACGTTTAGGTCGGTGGTCGATCTAACGGGAAGACTGTATGACGAACGAGAAGTGGTGGTGGCTGAGTTGAACAAGAAGGGTGGTGTTGATGTAAACTAGAATGGGAAATGGTTTGGACGTGGCGGAGCCGCTCCACACAATAAGGTAGCGAAGGTGGGTGACTGGCGTGTGGTCACATGAGGTGTAGGGTCTAAGATATGTTGTAAATGCGGGAAGGAACATTCCGAAGAGTGCAATTGGGGGTAAAAACATATGTTTCAAGTGTGGGAAGCCCAATCATATGGCTAGAGATTATGGGGTTATAAGGTGTTATAACTATGAGAAAATGGGCACCTGAGCAGGGATTGCAAGAAGCCGAGGGTGGAGAGTTCCAGGGCAGGGAAGAAGACTATAACTCAAGGGCAGAAGGCAAGCGCTTGAGCTTTCACGATGACTCGGGATAAGGCTAGGATAGGCCCCATTGTGGTGTCAGGTATGTTTCTAGTAAACCAAAGTCTTGCATCTGTGTTATTTGATTCCTGTGCTAGTAGGAGTTTCATTTGTGCAGCATTTTATGCTAAGTTTCCCATTAGGAGTAGAAGTATTGATGGGTCCTTTGATGTAGAAACTGCTATAGGTAAGTCTACCATTATTTCTAAGATGATAGAAGGTCGTCAAGGAGAAGGATATTCCTAAAACAGCTTTTCGCACGCGTTATGGACACTAAGAGTTTCTCGTTATGTCTTTTGGTTTGACTAGTGCGCCAGCTGCTTTTATAGATTTGATGAATTGAGTGTGTCGACCGATGTTAGATAAATCAGTAATTGTGTTTATTGATGATATCCTAAATTATTTGAGGCGTGAAGAAAAGCATGCTGGTCATATTTGGGAATTGTTAGAGACTCTAAGAAAGGAGAAGCTATATGCCAAGTTCTCGAAGTGCGCATTCTAGTTGCACATGGTGCAGTTTTTGGGTCACGTGGTGAATGATGAAGGGGTTATGGTAGACCCAACAAAGGTGGAGGCGATGATGCAATGGAAGTCTCCAAAGACGCCATCTGAGATTTGTAATTTTATGGGTTTGGTGGGCTATTATAGAAGATTCATTCAAGAGTTCCCTAAGATAGCTTCTCTGTTGACTAAGTTGACCCGTAAGGATATAAAGTATGTATAGGGTTAAGCTCAAGAGAAGGCGTTTGAGGAGTTAAGGCGAGGTTGAATCAAGCTCCACTCTTGTCACTACCCTAAGGGAGCGAGGATTTGGTGGTTTATTCGGATGCTTCCTACTCGGGGTTTGGATGTGTGTTTATGCAAAGAGGTCAATTATCCTACTCATGAATTTGAGCTAGCGGTCTAGGTCCTTGTGTTAATGATTTGGATGCACTACTTATACGGGACGAAGTGCACCATATTCACCGACCACAAGAGCTTGAAGTACTTCTTCGAGCACAAAGATTTGAATATGAGATAGAGGAGATGGTTGGAGCTCATAAAGGACTATGATTGTGAGATCCATTACCATCCGAGCAAAGCCAATGTGGTGGCAGAAGCCCTTAGCCGAAAAGAGCGACCCGAGCCAATTCGGGTGAAGGCTTATTAGTTGATCATGACCTCTAATGTGATGAAGCAGGTCAAGGAGTTTCAAAATGAGACACTGAGGAAGATCATCTTAACTTTAAAAGGATGAGAGGTATGGTTACAGGAATTTGTTGAAATATGCTCGGTGCTAGAACCCGATTCGGACGAATGTGGATTCGATATTATGGGGATCTACGTGGGAATATTATGGTTGAAGCACATAAGACTAGATACTCCATTCCTCCCGGTGCTACATATATGTACCAAGATATGAAGAAAGATTATTGGTGGCTAGGTATGAATCGTGAGATTGTGGAGTACTTGAGTAAGTGCCTTACTTATTTACAAGTGAAGGTGGAGCATGAAAAGCCATACGGGAAGATCCAACCTTTGGATATACCCGAGTGGAAGTGAGAGCATATCACCATGGACTTTATCATGAAGTTACTGTGTACCTTGAAAGGGTATGATGCCATATGGGAGATTGTTGATCGTTTGACAAAGACTGCTCACTTCCTACCAATCCGAGAGACGTATTCCTCTGAGAGACTCGCGGTTCTATTCATCAAGGAGATTGTAAGTTGTCGTGGTGTACCGGTGTCTATGGTGTCAGATCGTGACACCTGGTTTACATCCATGTTTTGGAAGAGAGTTCATGATGCTATAAGGACAAGGTTACATATCTGTATGGCTTATCATCCCCAAGCATATGGTCAGTCGGAAAGGACCATTTAGACGGTGTTATTGACTTTGGAGGGAGTTAGGATGATCACTTGTCATTAGCCGAGTTCTCATATAACAATAGCTACCATGCCAGCATTGGCATACCTCCTTATGAGATGTTATACGATAGGAGATGTAGAACATCTACTTGTTGGGGTGATATTGGCAATAAAGAGTTAGGGAGCATCGAGGTGGCCGAGGCTACGACTGAGAAGCTAGAAAGGATCAAAGCCTTTATGAAGGCAGGCAAAGATAGACAAAAGTCGTATGCCGACAAGAGAAGTAGACCGGTTGAGTTCTAGGTATGTGATAGAGTTATGCTAAAAGTCTCACCCTGGAAGAGCATCATTCGGTTTAGGAAGTGGGGCAAGTTGAGCCCGAGATACATAGCGCCTTTTTGAATTATTGCTAGAGTAGGAGAGGTGGCCTATGTGTTGGAGTTTCACAGCGAGTTAAGTGGAATTCATCTGATATTCCATGTATCTCACTTAAGAAAGTGCTTAGCCGAGGAGAATATGGTGGTGCCACTGGAGGAATTGAAGTGGATGAATTTCTCAGTTATCTGGAGCAACTAGTGGCAATCATCGATCGCAAAGAGAATAGGCTAAGGAATATGGTGGTTCCGTTGGTGCGTGTACATTGGAAGCACATGAAGGGATTAGAGTCCACTTGGGAAGTTAAAGAGGAGATGAGGCAGTATTACCCTCAACTATTCATCGACTAACAAGTTTCAAGGACGAAACTTAAATAAGGGGATGGACTTGTAACGCTCGGAATAAAGTCGAAACAAGCCAATTAATAATAATAGGCTTAGCTAAGATTATTTAAAGAAAATAAGCGGGTAATGGAGTATGGACCGAGTAGTCCTCGTGGGATATGTGTTTGGTGAGTTTAAGGTCCCGGGAACACCCGGTATATATAAACGGATCAGCTTGAGCAGCTCTCATTTGCAACTCAACACCCAAATTCTAGAGAGAGTGTGTAGACACAGAAAGTGGAGAGAATTGAAGATTTAAGGCTTGATTGATCACGGGATTGAAGATCGGTGTTTGGGGGCATCCAAACAACAAGAAAACACCAAGAATCCAAGTAAGAAACATCACTGAATCTTTCATTTTGATGTGAACCCGGATTTAGGGCTTGGCTTTTGGAAAGTGACAAAGATTCATCAAAAACTTCATGTTTTTGTGTAGGAAAACTTGTAAGAAGCTTAGATGTAGCTTATTGGGTGATAAACCAAGGTTTTGGATGTAAAACATTGATGTTTTCGGTCAAAAATGGGTTGGTTAGTAATTTTCAACCCGTTCTGCGAAATTACAAGTTATCCAAGGAAATTGAATAGTCCACCAGCGAAACTACGAAAGCTTCCTGCGAAATTATAGTTTCGGCAAGTAGTTTCGCACACATGGTTATCCAAACAAAAGCTTGGTGAAACTGGCTGCGAAACAGGCAGTGAAGATTCCAGCGAAACTAGCAGCGAAACTATTGATGTGGGAGCGAAATTAGTAGCGAAATCAGGCAGAAATTAACTACTTTTAGTGTTAACTTACGTGCAGGTTGTGTAGTGCGACCCTTGCTTTGAAAGTTTGATTGAGAAGTTACTCATCGACTCCGGTTGATTTCTAAATTCCCTATTTAAAGGTTTTGAACTAGTTTGGGGCTAGAGATGCATACTAAATATATGATTTAAATGATTAAGATTTTAAGAGGTTTTAAGAGAAAGATCATTTTTTATAAGGAAAGGTGTTATATAAAAGTGTTAGAATAATAAAAAATTCATACCAGGCTGCGCGACCCTAGCTAGGGGCGTTGCCCCTTAGACCCCACTAGGGTTGTTGTCCTTAGGACCCCGCTGTTAGGGGCTGCTGCCCCTGAACACCCGCTATCCCGAGATGTATCAGTTATGTTTTATGATGCCTTATGCTTGTTGTGCATATGTTTATGTATGTGAATGTATGATGTTATTTGTTATGTATGATGATGTGTGATAATGTTATGCTTGTGTGATTTGTTTTCTTACGTTCCTTACTATGTATTATGATGTGACATTACGTGGTGTGATTATGATAATGAAAGTAAAGTATTATCATAATGAAGTGAAAGATCTAAGAAAATGAAAGTAGAACATAATGAAGAACGAATGAAAAGTCTTACAAGCAAATGAAAGGAGGTTCACAACTCATTGAGAGTTTTTAGCTCAACTGTGTGTTTACATAGTGCGATTTTAGCTAAATCATAAGGGTGCGTACACATAGTAGGAGTTAGTCTTGTGACTGCTCCAATATGCACCATTTGGTAATAACTGCATGTTATGTAGCTTGTGATTGTGGCTAACCCATAAGAGTTAACACACACAGAGGAGTTAGCCTTAGTGAATACTTTATACGTGCGATATGGGGTTCTTGTCGCTTAAACCTAGATGATATGGCTTTGTGCTCAAGAGGGGGTTTAAGCACATGATGGGCCCTAGATAGAAGTGGAAAGATAATAAATGTACAAAAAGTGTGATAAGTACGAAATGTGCGAAACGTGCGAAATGTACGAAACGAACGATAATGAAGATAATAATTTTTACCTTGATGTACGTATGATGTGTGATCACATGAAATAATAAGAAAATGTTTAACAAATGAAAGGTACTATAATGTTTTTGTAAAACTAGAACTCACTCAACAACGCTGACTTTTTATGCATCTTCCAGTTGGCAGATAAATGTTGTTGAGGATGGCACGGGGCGGCTACTTGGCTCTTTATGGATGGCATTGTTTTCTTTAATGTTTTTGGATTGTAATACGAAAAAATGATATTTTGTAATGAATGATTGTATTATTTTGCAAAAGCATTTTTAGTGAACTGAGGAAGTTATTTAAATGTTTCCGTTGCTTGGTTTTAGTAAAGTTAATGTAATTATATGTTTTAAGTGTGATGATCGTCCAGCTGTGAGCGTCTTGGGAACGGGGCCTTACAAGTTGTCTCAAAATCTTAATATAATACATGGTAAACAAGGTTCATACACAAAAACATTAAATCGCAATAGTTCTAGCATGGAATGTTTTTACTTCCTATAACAACGTCAATTCGTATGTATTTTCGTTTCTTAACACTCTCTTGAACTAAGTTAATCAAATCCAAGCATAAGGACAACAGAAATGACACTTAAAATTCAAAAGTGAAACAATTTAAGTACAGTTTAAACCGCTAATAAAACCAAACAAGAGACCATACAATTCACCCTTAAAATCGATCCACTCCTTACCAAAGTCAATCAAAACAATCTACCACCATCTTTAAACACTCTAGCATGCAAAATCCCCAATAATAAATCAAAATACTAACTCTTGATCCCCATGTTTCATGTTTAGCATCGAGGAAATGATAGACGTTGCAAAAGAACAAGAAACAGTTCATATTCACTCTGTAACAATCCAAATTCAAATTATGATTATGGAACAACGGTAATCAAACTTTATTGATGAAACCAAATATGTGAACAATGAATAAGAAAACTAACCATGGTCCAAGATAAAAATTTTTAGATTAACTTGTATTTCACTCAAGTTATACAAGAATAGGTTTGTGCAACCAAGTTGTCACGAAATCTTAACATAATACATGCAGAACAAAGTACATACCCAAAAACGTTAAATAGCAATAGTTCTAGCACCGATTGTTTTTATTTCCCGTAACAATGTGCGTTCCTAGGTATTTTCGTTTCTTAACACACACTTGAACTAATTTATTCAAATACAAACATCAGGATAATCGAAATGACACTTAAAATACGTAAGTGAAACAATTTAGGTACTGTTTAACCCGTTATTAAAACCAATCATGACACACAATTCACCATTAAAATTGGTCCACTCTTTCCCAAACTCATTCAAATCACTCTACCACCATCTTCAAATACTCTAGCATACAAAATCCACTATAATGATCCAAATACTAAGTCTTGATCCTCATGTTTCGTGTTTAGCATCAAGGCAATGATAGATGTTGCAAAAGAACAAGAAGCAGTTTGTATTCACACAATAAGAATCCAAATTCAAATTACCATTATGGAATGAAGGTAGTAAAACATTATAGATGAAACAAATGTATGAACAACAAATAAGAAATTGTAAGGCCCCGTTCCCGGGACGCTCAAGCTAACCAATCATCGCACATAAAACGTACAATTACATCAACTTTAATAAAACATTGTAGTAGAAACATTTAAGCAAACATCTAAATATAATAATGTCTTTTGAAAAATAATACAACATTCATTACAAAACATCATTTGTTCACATTAAAATGCAAAAACATTATACAAAAGAGTGCCATCCAAACTAGAAACATATAAAAGTCAGCGTTGCTAAGTGAGTTCTTGTTTTAAATTAAAATATACTTTACTTTCGTTCAAAACCATTCTTAACTTTCCTACATGATCACGCATCATACGTACGCATAGATAATATCATTATTTTCTTCATCATTCATTCATAATTATTTGTTCATTCGTCGTACATCATTATCCGTCTGAGGATGATAAGTTGTGCTAATATGTAACCTCGTCCCCATCACATCATGGAATTTCATCCAAAATTTAGATGGAAACCGGTGTCACGATCAGACACTATAGACACCAACACATTATGATGAGTCACAATCTCCTTGATGATCAAAATTTCCAACCTCTCGAGCGAATATGTCTCACGAATCGGTAGGCAGTGAGCACTCCTCGTCAAGCAATCAATTATCACCCATATAGCATCATACCCTCACGTGGTACGCTTAGCTTTGTAATAATGTGTATGGTGATGTGCTCCCACTTCCACTCCGGTATATCCAATGGTTGGATTTGTCCATACGGCTTCTGGTGCTCGGCCTTCACTTGTAAACAAGTAATGTATGGATTATATATTAAGGTTGATGCAACTCAAACACTCAAAGTCTCCTACATGCATGCACAAGTACATTAAAGAAGAATGCTTCAGAAGTTTCATATAAGCAACAAAAATATTCTAAGTGTGAAATCTTCCGAAGCCAAGACCAATATCTTCCAAACCCAAAGATGAAGTCTTTAGAAGCTTCAGAGACAAAGTCTTCCGAAGCCAACACTTGAAGATAGATTTCTTCCGAAGACTCTTAGTATACATGCTTTATCTGATGTACTTTACATAAAGCTGGACCCCCTTTCTGCTGCAACTCTGTAAAGTCACCAACTTACATAAGTTGGTTAAAAGGTCCATGCTTTTAGTAACTGTACATTGAGGTCTTGGGTCTGTAACTTTCTACTTTATGTACTTTATCTTTTTTATAATATATTAGGATGTGAGCTATGGCATGTCATAGTGACATGTCAAAAGACAATCTGCCTTTTGACTCTACATATGATTTTGTTTAAATCTAGTCATTTTATCCAACTGGCCTTCGAAGTATGGTCGGCTGTAGGATGTAGTATATGTATCTCAAGTACTTGTAACTTTCTTATTATGCTTTGTAACATTTGTAATAGAACTTGAGAAGGCAATATACTTCAATCTTGAAAACCATCCCATTGTGTATTTTGCTATCTTGTTTTGTCTCATACAATTACTTATGTTCTTAGTATCATTAGTAGTGGTTAATCCAGTCTCACTGTTTGATTAGTCAAGTAAATCTCCTCATTGTATTGTTGTGTTGTAAGTGCATACCCTTCACGCGTACTGCATTTGGTATGAGAGCATTCCAGGCTCTTGATATAAGATTCTTCATCTTAAGATCCGTCACACACACAAAATACTTAACTTATCAAATGGCAGCCATTTCCAAATCTGATATGGAAACCAGAACCATGACCTAGTGCCAAGAATGTGGGAGTCTGTTGAAGATGGACCTTACATACCAAGCATCCCCTCTGCTACTGGTTGTGGTATGATCCCTAAGGCTATGGATGACTACTTAGATGAAGATAAAAAGAAAGTAGAGATTGACCAGAAGTCCATGACAGCCCTTCAGACTAGTTTTCCAAACTCTATGTTCAAAGGTTTCAAGAAATGCAAAATAGCTAAGTAGTTATGGGATGCATTAAAACCGATGTATGAGGGTTCCTCTGGAACAAAGGAGAACAAGAAGGATTTCCTGAAGTAGCAGTTTTAAATTTTTCACCTTCAAAGCATGTGAGACCATGACTCAACAATACTTCAAGTATGTTGAGATTGTGGATACCCTAGTGGAAGGAGGAGTTGCTCTAGAAAATGGAGACATTGTAAAGAAGATCATGTCCTCACTTCCTAGGAAATGGACACACTACTATGTGTTTATCAAGGGAACTGAGAACGTGAAAACTCTTGCTCTGACAGAGTTATATCGGATTCTCGGTGGTTACCACATGGAGATGAACATGCAAGGTTCATCTGGAAACTCCAACAATCAAATGGTTTTAGCCCTTCATGTGGTTGAAAAGGATAGCATAGAACCCTAACATCATCTCTTATGCTACCCTAACAACTCACCAAAGGGTCCTTTTATCACCTTCCCTATGACACCAAGGGAGAACTACACTCAAGGAAGCCCATTCCAAGAGACAAGTTCTTCTCAAGCCTTTGTGTCTTCTCATGAAAGTTGTGACAGCTTTCTTTTCACCATTGAAGACCTGTACTGTAGCTTTCTTTTCACCCTTGAAGACCTGGACTGTATCCATCCAGATGATCTGGAGTACATATAAATTGTCCAGTGAACTGGAAGGAAGTTCCCTACCAATGCAGAGCCAAGAATTTTTCAAGCGAACTGGAAGGAAGTTCCCTAGCAATGTAGCCAGTTGAAAGTTTGGACTAGATAAAAGCAAAGTCAACTCTTAGAACTATAACTTGATGGGTCACATTGCCAGGGAGTGTAAGGCACCAAGAACAAATGGTGGCGAAACATAATCCAGACCAAACTACACTAACAAAACCACCCAGAATGAGAAGCCAGAGCAGCAAACTGCAGTTACCGTTAAAGAATGAGGCTTTGACTTGAGCTTTCAAGAGGACGATGCTTCTCAAAACCAAGCACTAATAGCAGATCATGATGAAGCCATGGTATTGGAACATCTCTGTACCCCTGAATGCATTGCGAAAGTTAACAGATACATGTCTTACAACTTTGAAAATATGATCTTCACTCCTTAAACATTGTAAAAGCTGATTTTAGGCAGTCGAAAAATGATTATAAACTGAAGATTGAGGACTTAGAGCAAACCATTTCAGTACTAAAACATGAGAATACAAATTATAAGACTCAGATGAAGGATCTCATAACTAAGCTGACTGAGTGCCAGGCTGAGCTTGTGATTAGCAAAGCCAGGGCAGAAAAGTGTGCTCTTGAAGAAGAGACCTTAAAGAACATGATATCCTCATCCATGCACAACAAAGTGTGATATCAAAACAAGCAGGTACTGTATCTAATGAGATGGCTCCTCCACACCCAATCTTGTTTGTAAGATCACCTAGGTGTGGAACTTGTGAAGATGAGCTTCCTCTTATAGACCCTTTAAGTGAAGAGGATGAAGAAGTGGTAGTGAAGAGGAGGATTCTAAGAAGGGTCAATATCCCTCTGAGGAGAAGAAGAAGATTGTGATGACCAAATCTATGAGAAAGAACTTCATCAGAAAGAGCAAGAGAAAAGATAGGAAGGCTCAAGAGATCAAGGCTACTTTTGACTCTAAGTAGAAACAGGTTTTTATCTTTGCAGTGTTTGAGGTGGTGAAGATTGAAGACATAAACCAAAACTCTACTGCCCAGATTTCTGGTTCTGTTCAAATCATCTCAGCACCAAGAAGATGGTTGATCTGTTGTGTACCACTACTACACAACCTGGACCATCCAACTCCAAAAATAGTTCTCAGCCCAAAAGGACTATCTCAGCATCTGCAAAGATGATGATGGAGAAGGGATGTGATCAAAATTAGTTTTGTTCTCAACAGAAGGGTCTTGGGAAGAAGAAAATGAATTGTATTATGTGTAAAAGTACTTCTCAACTTGCTAAGAATTGTCCATGAAATCCTAAAGGTACTCTTCACATGACCAAGAAAAAGACTTCCAAGAGTTCCAAGAAGATTCAAGCATTGGAGGAAAAATATGTTTCCTTCGAAAGCTCCAAAACTAAGAAAAAGGCAAGTGGAAAATTGTCTTCGGAAGAAAAATTGGTCTAGAAAGAAAGGAATGCTTTCGAAGTACTGAAGTCTGTTGTAGTATTTGCAGAATCTTCTGAAAGTTCAGTCCTCAAAACTTCCGAACTCGCAAAAGATTCTAAAGTGTTGAAGGTCAAGTCCAAACTTCCAAAGGTGGTATGGAAGCCAAAGAAAGACCAATTGACTGGATGTTCTACAACAACAATAGCTCAAGATTCTCGTAGCACAACTATAGGATCTATTACTATTGCATTACCTTCTATTTGTTCTTGTGAGCCCAAGACAAGTAAGGCTTGGGTTTCCATATGTAACTAATCATTTTCTTTGTGCGGGAATAGCTCAAGACAAAAAAGAATGTCTGGATCATTGACAGTGGCTGTTCCAAGCACATGACAGACAATAGGTCATTACTATAGAACTTTGAAAGGATTGATGGAGGGCTACTTGCTTTTGGAGGAGATGAAGGTGGTTACATTTCTAGAAGAGGAAAGGTCGCAAATGATAAGCTCAGCCTTGAAAAGGTAAACTTCGTCAAGGAACTTGGGTACATTGTTCTGAGTGTATCCCAATTTTGTGATCAGAGTCGTAATTGTTCGTTACTAGCATGAGTGCATTGTTCTCAAACCTGGGTGGTCATTCCTCATGAGCATATTTTTCTTAGAGCCCCCAGGAAAGGGAACATGTACAAGATGGACTTGCAAGAAATATCTCCCACTAAGGAAGCTTCATGCTTTCTATCTAAAGCCAATAGTGACGAGTCCTTCCTGTGGCATAAAATAATGTGCCATTTAAACTTGAAGAACATGAATAAACTGATGAAGAATGATTTGGTAACTGGAATGTCAAAGAAAGAGTTTACAAGCGATGATCATTGTGTTGCATGCCTGAAAGGGAAGCAACATATGGTATCACATAAGCCTAAGGAAAGAAACTCCATCTCTACACCCCTACACTTGTTACACATGGATCTCTTTGGCCCCACCAGTGTAATGAGTTTAAGGAGCTCTTACTGTTTGGTGATCATAGATGACTTTATAAGACTCACTTGGGTCTTCTTCCTTAGAACTAAGGATGTCACTCCTAAGATTCTAAAGAATTTCATCCTAAAGATTGTGAATCAATCTGATCACAAGGTCAAAACCATAAGATGTGATGTGGGAACTAAATTCAAGAACCAAATCCTTGATACATTTTGTGATGAAAAGGGTATTACAAGACAATACAGTGCTCCGATGACTCCTCAGCAAAATGGTGTTGCTGAGAAGAGAAACATGACACTTGTTGAAGCTGGAAGAACCAAGTTGTCTGGAAGAACCAAGTTGTCTGACTCTAAACTGCCCATCACCTTCTGGGCAGAGGTAGTCAACATTGCCTGCTATGTGAAGAACTGAGTTTTAGTTGTTAAGACTCATGGCAAGAGTCCTTATGAACTTTGGTAGAAGAGGAAGCCTATCATTGGTTTTATCAGGTCATTTGGATGTCCTTGCACCATCTTGAATACCAAAGATCAAATATCCAAATTTGCTGAGAAATCAGATGATGGACACTTTATTGGATACTCTTCCCAAGATACGGCTTATAGAGTATACAATCTCAGAACTAGAATTGTTGAGGAGCCGGCCAATGTGACTTTCAATGAACACACACCCTGTGTGGCCGGTTTCGGTCCTGATTGGTGGTTTGATCTTGATTCAGTTACCAACTGTGTTAACAAATCTTGTGAGACTGTTTCCGGATCTGCACAAATCTTACCTAAAGGTGATCCTAACCCAAGATTTGAGCTAAGATGTCCTTCAAGTAACACATCTTCAGCTCCAGTTGTAACTAATTCTGCAAATGAACTTTCTATCAACACCACAATGACAAATTTAGCCGATACATCCAAGATGCCTTCAAATTCCAGCTCAGAGGCTTTACAACCAGATAATGACACTTCAAATGTAAAAGAAAATGATTGAGGTGGTGATGGTGATCAAGAATTTCTTGATGTTGACAAGCACTCCATAAATGACAATATCAATGATGTCAAACACTCATTGGATCAAGTCTCTATTGATAAGTGTGCTGATGTGGTGGTTGAAACATCTATGCCAGATCTAAATTTCTCTAATTTAGATCTCACTTAGCAACTTGCTGTGATCCCTCAACTAGGATCCACAAGTCTCACCCCACTACAATCATCATTGGATATGTTGACACAGGGGTAAGAAGAAGAGGACAAACCAGTGAAGCCAAAGAAAAATGATGAGGCTCTGAAGGATGGAAGTTGGATTGAAGCTATGCAACAAGATTTTCTTCAATTCAAAGATTGAATGTTTGGAACCTTTGTCGTCTTCCTTATAGGAAGACTACTATTGGAACCAAATGGGTGTTTAGGAACAACAAGGATGATGGGCATTGTAATCACAAATAAAGCTAGACTATTTGTTCAAGGATACAAACAAGAAGAATGGATTGATTACACTAATGTCTTTGCTGCTGTAGCAAGACTGGAAGCTGTTAGGATATTCCTAGCATTTGTTGCATCCACCTAGTTGATGTCAAGTGTGCTTTTCATTATGGAGTGATTGATGAGGAGGTGTATGTCTAACAACCAGCTAGTTTTGTGGATGGTGATCATCCTAATTATTTCTGCAAGGTAGACAAAGCTCTTTATAGGTTTCATCAGGCTCCCAGAAAGTGGTATGAGACTCTATCTCAGTATCTCTGCAAGCATGGATATAGAAGTGATACTATAGATAGAACTCTCTTCATCAAAGGAAAGGGAAATGACCTAATGCTAGTTCAAGTATATGTAGATGAATCATCTTTGGTTACACTAATTCAAGGCTCTGCAAAGACTTTGAGAAGCTGATGAAGGACAGATTTGAAATTAGTGCCTTGGGAGAACCAGTTTCTTTCTAGGAATTCAAGTGAAGCAAGTTGAAGATGGAATCTTCATAAGTCAGTCAAAGTATGTTCAAGACATACTTAAGTGATTCAACATAACTAATTGTAAGATTGCTAAGACATTCATAGCAAGAAACCACACCCTAGGACTGAGCTTGAGGGGGAGTGTGTGGATGAACCCCTTTACAAGGCTATGAAGGGGTCTCTTATGTATCTTACAGCTAGTAGGCCTAATATCATGTTTGCTACATGTGTTTCTGCAAGATATCGAGCCAACCATAAAATGTCTCACCTTATCACTATCAAAAGGATTCTAAGATACCTCCAAGGTTCTTCAAACTTGGTTTGTGGTATCATAAGAACTCTGACTTCAATATGCATGATTATACAGATAGTGATTATGGTTGTTGCAGCATGACTGCAAAGTCCACATCTTGGGGATGTCAGTTTCTGGGTGGAAGGGTTGTCTCATGGCATTGCAAAAAGCAATCTTGTGTCTCTGCATCAACCACTAAAGTGCTATGGATTCATAATAAAATGCTTGACTATGGATTAAACTTTAAGGAGACTCCCATTCACATAGACAACAATAATGCTCTCTCTATCACAGAGAATCCTGTGCAGCACTTAAGGACCAAACACATCAACATCAGGTATCATTTAATTAGAGATTATTTTGAAAAACAATTAATTAAAGTAGTCAAAGTCCACACAAATAAACAATATGCTTATCTGTTCACAAAGGCTTTTGATGAAAAAAATTTGAATATCTTATATTAGCTATTGGGATGATAAACTTTGATAGGTTTTTCTTAAAACTAATTCTTATTATTTCTTAAAATTTGTGTGTCCTAAGTTGCCTAGTTCATCAGTTTCATAAGCTCTTGTTTTTTTTGGATGAAAATATTTTGAAGGCTTTCCTTAGATTTCTGCAAACTTTTGATCCTTCGGAAGATATGCTTTTATGTTCGGAAGAAAATCATACCTTCAAAACAAATAACTGTCTATGTAATTTACCTTAGGAAGAAATTTCTAAAATATCTTCCGAATCTTAACACTTGTCTCAAACACTTATCTGTTTTCATGAACCATTTTCTTCCGAGGCAATTTAACTCTTGGAATCTTCGCTCCTCTAAACAAAGTATTCAAGTTTTAATTCTCTCCCAGAGAAAATTTTCATAACTCTTAGAAAATCTTCCGAAGTCATTTTAGCTTCGGAAGCTTTTTCATTAAAACTTCTGAAGATAATTTACCATCGAAAGCTATCCTTACTTTCAAAACCATTCTATACTTTCGTACATGATCACACATCGTATGTACACATAGATAATATCATTATTATCTTCTTTTACTGTTCATCACTTTCTTTCTTTACTTTTTTCCGGATCAGTGTCATCGGCCATACCCCAACGTATGCACAAAGCGGGTACTAGGCCGAAGATCAAAACTGATTTCCATAACACACATAGCCTGGCACCAGAACCGAGGCAAGCGACAAAGATCCCAATTGTATACTACACCCCAAACATATGCACAAAGTGGGTACTGGGCCGAAGATAATAAATGACTTCCATAGCGCACATAGCCTGGCACCACCAACAGAGTAAGTATCCATAATAACGCATGTACTATACAGCTGGTTAGTCACAAAGAATAGACCCCTATGTGTATCCTTATGTGTTAGCTAAACTACACATAGTTAAGCTTACGGCATTTTAGAGTCGTGCACCACCGTACATTTTGCTGGCAAGACTTTCTTTACTTTCACTATCATTAATGCATGCATTCTTTCTTTACATTCCTCTTTTCATTATCTTCCACTTTACGTTACATAATACTTTTATTTCATTCTTCAACATTCAGTGTAAAGTCATGGAAAATTATAGACATAACACATAACTTAAACATAACCTTACAGAACATCACTATACAAGGCATCATCATACATGACATCACAATCATCATACATGCCATAACATAGCCCATACAACATCAAAAGTCAACTTAATTCACCCCCGGGAACATCCCAATTCAAAGCCTACATTTCACTTTTTGCCGAAAAATCAGAAAATTAATTTAAGTCTTAGGTGCATGGGCACTATTTAGGCGCATGGGCACTATGAGGCGCATGGCCTTTCAGGCATAGGAGTAACACTTAGGCACATGGGGAACTCGGATAAAGATAGAGTCAATAAGAGTTGATCATAATATAGTAAGTAATAAGGAACACAAGAAGTACTTTTCAAGGTAGTTTTATCTATTGCTTCTCAACTCAAATATTACAAGACTCTTACAAGCAGTATGTAATAAGTTACAATGAGAACCTATATATAATACTACCTATAGCCGGATATACTTTGATACGAGCAGGGATCCTATAACTAAAGCCTATACTATAAGACTATAGTTTAAGGTATCTCCGATAAAGTGTTATCTGAGATATGGTAGTCATGACAGGTCCCTAACATACCTTTTGTCACCAACTAAAGTTGGTAACATGTACTATCATAAAAGGTGAACAGTGGAATAAAGTATGGTTAACTACATGGCTCTTTAGGAAGATGCCATGCAGTATCAAATGTCTGTAGCGGAGTGTCAGAGACCATACATGTGTCCACTGGTACATAGCAGTCTCTTCCAAAGGTTAAATGGCTTCGTAAGAACAAGTACTTCCGAAGCCACTTCACCTTCGGAACAGGCTGCTTCTTCCGAGGCTTGGGAACTTCTTCTTTTTTTCATACTTCGGAAATAGTCTTCTGATTGTTCTTGTAAGACTTGATCTTCGAAAGCATGCTCTTGACTTCAGAAGTAGAGTTATGTCTTCAAACGTTCATCTTTTAGTTTGTTTTGAGAAGAACTCTACAACCTTTGTAAGTTCCATGCTAAGCTTCGGAAGCCTTTGCATGTAGCACCAAAATTATCTAACTGATTTGGTTTTGGTTGCACCAGCCTTCTTCTTCATCCAATAAACTCCCCTACGCTGATGCTACCAAAACCTCACTTGCTTCTGCTTCTCAAAACTTTCATCACCAAGGAGAGTAGATATTTATCTGTTTCCTTGTTCTTCCCTAATGTGGTGCTGAAAAGTGCAGGATCGGGTTTGTCACAGAAACACTTGAATTTCTCTCAAACTCTCTTATACAAACACTCAGTTCAGATGAAGTAAAATCTTTCACAACAGTTGATAATAATATAATAAGTACTGAACACACATAAATAAAGTTTCAAGGCACTTGTATATATTATTTCTCAACTCAAGATATTACAAGACTCTACAAGCATGATACATGAGTTACAATGAGAGACTATATATACTAGATCCAATAGTCGGATATACTTTGATACCAGCTGGAAACCTAAGAGTAAAGCATATACTACAATGCTAAATTTAAGGTATCTTAGATAAAGTATTATCTAAGATATGGTAGTCATGACATGTCCATGCCTTACCTTTTTTCACCAACTAAAGATGGCAATTGTACTAACATAAAAAGGTAAACAGTGGATTAAAGTATGGTCAACTGCATGGCTTTTGAGAAAATGCCATGCAGTATCTCAGAGATTTGCAGCAGAGTGTCACGAAGGCCATACTTATATCCACTGGATAATAGCAGTATTTTCCGAAGGTAAGTTGGCTTCGGAAGAACAAGTTCTTCCAAACCCACTTATAATTCGGAAGAGGCTTCTATAATTCCGAGGCTTGAGGACTTTACTTTCGAAGTTGACTTCAGATCTTTCTTTCTAAGTCATGAATTTCCGAAATAAATTCTTTGTCTTTGGAAGTTGGAACTTTTCCTTCGGAAGTAAGCTTTACACTTTATCTTCGGAAGATCTCTTTTTTCCTTCGGAAGTTCCACACTTAGCTTCAGAAGTCCTTTATTTGTTGTACCAAAATCTTCTAACTGATTTGGTTTTGGTTGCACTAGCCTTTCTAGATCCAACAAACTCCCCCTAGGCTGATGCTGTTGGGTTTTGTCACATGTAAAACACTTAGTTTAACCACTTAAACTATGAAAACGCAGCAGAATAAAAGAGTTAACTTATGGTTTATAATCTGAAAAATCTTGCCATATTAAACCACGAACGAAACCCAAGAATGAGGATCTAAATATATATGAAATAGTAGCACATATTAAACCACCAACGAAACCCAAGAATGAGGATCTAAATATATATGAAATAGTATGCTATTAAACCATAAAATAAAAACCATAGGGTGTTCATGAAAACAACCTTTCTTGAACGAATGTTGTAGATGAAAAAGGTTGAAGAAGATGATGTTCTTGAATGTGTAGCCTTCAAAAGGAAAGCCTCAAGCTTGTATACCCACAAGCCTAAACAAACACCTAATCTTGTTAGGTAGAAGAACACCAAGAAGTACTCCCTTTTGAACAATCCAAATCAGCCAAGAGATCTTGAAGTGCTGCCCGAAAAAACCGATTTTCCAGCCCTTATTTCTGCCCTTTTGAACGAAAATGGATGGTTCTTTTGAGAGAGTTTTGCTTTGTGTGTGTGAGAGAAAGTTGTGTGAGATGGTTGAGTGAAAGAGTGAGTTAAGTCTTGCCAAAAACAAGACAAAACCACAAGCTAACTCCAGCCCATATGGGCAGCCAAAACATAAACCCAAAAATGGGTTTTCCTCCCATTTGAAGTTTTATAAAATTACTCTTTCAACCAAAGTTTTTATAAAATTAAAACCCCTTTTAATTTTATAACCATAACAAACTTTTATTTGTTATTATTTAACCAACTTAAATAATGAAACAAATAATATCTCATGAACAAACTATCCATAAAATGTTGCTCTACCACAAAGCAATGTTTTAGAAAACTCATTTTCTAAATTGGTGTCAATGTTTACTTGTATGATCTTATCAACAAACAAACATTTATTGGTGTTTGTATAGCTTGTTATTGGGTATGACCTGACTTGGATCATATCGTACTAACAACATCAATGTTGTATGTGTCTTGGGCATACAAGATCCAATAGATGCTACCAAAACCTCACTCATTCCTGCTTCTCCAAGCTTTCAGCACCAGGGACAAAAGATATTTGTCTGTCTCTTTGTTCTTCCCTGAAGTGGTGCTGAGAAGCTTGTAAATGCCATTGCTTGATAGGAGATCTAGTCTATCACTCTGAATGACGTGTACCCTTTGTTGTGCCACCATAAAAAGTGTTAGTTGACAGGAGTTATAGTCATACTCCCATCTAACTATGGATTCTAGATTAGGACCTTCAACCATTTATAAAAAGGCTTTGCCTTGGGTTGCTGATCATTTCCTTTCCTCCTCCTCTCTCAGTTTCAAATCTGCTTCAACCATGCTTCTAGCAGTTAGCTCGGCCATGTGAAGGCTGCCAATATGATTTCTGATATGGGCAGCTACATCAGAGTTTGAAGAGTTGAAGAATGTCTTTTCTACTAACTCAGCAATATCAAATCTGTTTAAGTGTAGCATAGATGAGGCACTCAGCCTGTTGAGCTCTCTATTCACTCTTTCAAAAGTTGTGATAAGAGTCCTCGAACCTCCACCGGATGAGCTTCTTTCTAGGTGCAAGAGGTTGTCTTGGCACCCTGTCGCTTTTCTTGGTATCTAGTAGAGTCACCAGCCTTCTCCTTAACTTCTAAGCTTCCTAATTCAAAGTGTCTGAATTGAGGCCAAGGAGAATTGCAGCTTGGTCCAATGTTCCTGTGGGAAGATCAAGAAATTGTTCTCTAGTGAGGGAACTTCAGGATCCATCAACATAGGTCAATTTGACAGAATCCTCCTCACAGGAGATATCGCTCAGAGTTGTGCATTTTATGAGCTTTGCCTTGACTGCTTCGTATTCTTCTAAAGAGAGATGTTTAGAAGGTTGATGGGATGGTTTAATGGGTTGATGGGTAGGTTGAGGTGCATGGGTTCTGGCTAGAGTTTTGTGTTAGAGGATGGGAAGTTTAGGTGGTTGAGGTGAAGGAGTTGGTAGGAGTGATGGTATAGGTTCAGGGGTGTATGGTTCAGTGGTTGGTTCGGTTTTGATGGGGAGTGAGAAGGGTATGGTTTCAGGTTGTGATTGGTTTGGAGTTTGGGTTGAGTGGTTGCTTTGAAGGTCATCCCCTGTCCCCTTCTGTACATCTCCTTCCTCTTCCCCGTGCGAATATCAGCTTTAATGTCACTGACATGTCGCTGGAGAGTCTTTTCTGACATAGAACCCACCTGCCTGCCAGAGAACCCATGAGCTCTGAGATAGCTCTTCATCCAGGCTTTCTCACTTATTTTCTTGGCAGTGGTCAGTCCAGCTTCCTCTTCCTTCTTCTTCTTCTGTAAAAGCTTTTCCCTTTCAGCTCTCTTTCTCTCTTTCTCCATTTGATCTTGTTCATTGTTGAAGAGCCATAAGATCGTATCATTGTCATGTGGAGGTTAGGAAAGTTATCCTTTCCCTCCTAAGCTGTACATCAGCTTCTCTTTCCTTCCTCACCCTTTCTTCTTCCAAGGCCAGCCTTGCAGCTTCTTCTTTTTGCAGTTTTTGAAGCAAGGTTTCCTTTTCCAGCTCTATTAACTTCTCTAATGGTAGCAGGAGTACATCCTCAGTTGTAGCTTCTAGACTGACAAGTCTATCGATGATCTCTATCCTTTTTCAGTTGTTGACCGCCTCCTGGTTGGCTGCAACTGCTTTGGTACTTGCAGCTAACAGTTTTCGAGTTGTCAGCCCACCTTTTCTTTTGAGTTTCTTCAACTTTTCTTCCTCCTGATGCTCTTCTGAAGTCATCTTCCTCTTTCCTTTGATTTCTTTGGAAGTACTAGACTTTGGAGGTTCTTGGATAGAAGATTCAGGTTGAGTTGTAGAGATGGGAGCTGGAGAAAATCCTCTCTATTAGATCATCGGATAATGAGAATAGTCCTTCCGCAGCAGCAATCTCAGCTTTGGAAGTTTGAACTTTTTCTTCCGAGGCTTTGAATTGTGCTTCGAAAGTCTGTGAAATTGCACTATCTGTCTCAACAGTTTCAGTTGCAGGGCCATCAGTCCTTGTTTCGCCTTCGAAGTTAATCTTAGGTTCCACTTGGACCTTACGTTGACCAACTTCCTCAATAGTGGTATAAGGTGCATTTAACCTCCGAAGCTCTTGAGCTCCGAAGTAGATCACAGACATATCAGGGCTTGGCAGTTCTATGAGAGATTCCAACATGAACTTGTTAAAGAACCTATTGAGATCTTGGAGATGTTGGGGTTTGTTAGAACAAGATACATAGTTTAACCATTTAAACTTTGTAAAAACGCAGCGGAAACTAGCTGTATAACATAGTTAATGAACTGAAAATTTCGGGTTTCATCTTGATATTATAAAGTTACAAACACACCAAGAACAAAGGACCTTTTATATGTGAATAAAACTAGCTATGTAAACACAAAACATACAGAGGCTGCCATAAACTACCTTTCAGCAGCAAAATGTCGAAATGGATGAGGATGATTTGAACCAAGAAAGAACGACCAAGGCACCAAAAGAAGGTCCTCTCAAGCTTGCATACCCAAAGCTCTATGACAAACACCTTGTTGCTAGGATTTGAGCACCAAAAACCCGAAAGAAAAGGTTGCTGGGAACCTTTCAGCCGTGAATCACTTCAACAAGAGGAGAAAACCCTTTTTCTTTCTTGTGTTTTTGCATTTGAGAGAGAGAAGAAGATGGAGTGAATGCCTTGTCTAATGTGTTTTTCCAATACAACAAACGAAAACCAAGAAGAGGCACACTCCGAAAGGGCGGCCGAATGCTTCTTTTCACTTTGGGTTTTCCCCCCAAAAGTTAAAACACAATTAAACACATTAACAAGTCACTAATATGAGTTATACATATAATTAACATTTTAATTGTATAACTCACACACACTCTCTTATTATTTTATGTTATTTAACTTAATAACATTACAAACAATATCTATAAACAAAATACCATATAAATTGTTCAATCTCATATGCAACTTATTTAGAAAACCCATTTTCTAAATTGGTGTATTTATTTAATTGTATGATCATATCATCAATTAAATATTATTTGGTGTTTGCTAAGCTTGTTATTGGATATGACCCTACTTGGATCATAACGTACTAACCACATCAATGTTCTTTGTGTCTTGGGCATAAAGAATTCAACAATCTCCCACTTGCACAAGATTCATAGAAGATTGATGCAAGCAGTAAATACCGCCTAACAACGGTTTACTACCCTTAATACGCGTGACTTAAAGCCATTCAATAACATCATCCCCTTCAAGTATCCAACTTAAAATGATTTAGGTGAATTAATCATTTATCCTTTTGTTATAGATGTCATGTTAAATCCAAGGACATAGACTAATCATTCCTTGTTGATTTAACTTTATCAGGCCTTAGACATCTTGCTCTCAATGAATAAGAGGAATAAATTCCATCTTGAATACATACGTTCTCACAAACACTTCGTGTCATGCCTGAATAGCCTTACATACTGTCCATTATTTCAGGATAGTGAAGAACTAGCTCAAGGTATAACACTTGGTGAATATCAAAACCCAAAATGTATCTCAGGTCTAAGGATACCAAGTGATATTTGCCTTTACTCAAATTTACTTATGATCAATCTAGAAGATTCAATGTAGTAAAATTTGAGATGCGGGTCAGTCCAATATTTGTATCCCACAAATATCTATGAACTTTGCCAGCAACCAATTGCTCTATATTCATTCCTATGAATATCCACCAATCCAAATTCATAATAATCTTACCCTCATATTTGTTCCCACAAGTATGAACGATTATGGACATTTAGCGTAAACAATTTACCCATGGATTAAACATGCTAAATTGGAACATTTATTGAAATATTATAACCAAATAATTTTATTTAAGTAGTAAGGGAGTTCCAAATATCCAAATACGAAATCACTGATCAAATCCAATCACTAGAATATCGAAGTCCCATGGCACACGTATGACCTTCATGCTTTGCCTTTTCTAGGAGCTTCGTAAGAGGATCCGCAATATTTTGATCTGTGTGAACTTTGCGAATACATATGCTTCCTTTCTCAACTTCATCTTGTATGTAGTTGAATCTCCGCTCAATGTGCCTAGTCCTTTGATGAGCATGAGGTTCCTTGATTTGAGCAATCGCACACTCGTTATCAGAAAAGATCTCTAGAGGGTCCTGAATGGAAGGGACAACCCCTAGATCGGCAATGAATTTCTTCAACCATGCAGCTTCTTGAGCTGCCAATCAGGCGGCAACGTATTCAGATTCTGTAGTTGATAAAGCCACCACATCCTGTTTAGAGCTCTTACAAGAGACAACTCCACCATTCAAAATGAAAATGTATCTAGATTGTGATCGCGAATCATCACGATCGGTTTGGAAACTCGTATCCGTGTAACCTTTTACAACGAGTTCCTCATCACCAGATCCATATATTAGAAACATATCTTTAGTCCTCCTTAGGTACTTAAGTATGTTCTTAACAACCATCCAATGACTACTTCCAGGATTTCATTCGTAACGGCTTGTCATGCTTAAGGCGCGTGAAACGTCCGGCCGAGTGCATATCATTGCATACATGATGGATCCAATAGTAGATGCCTATGGGATTGCCTTCATTTTATCTTGCTCATCCTTGGAGCTTGGACATTGAGTCGTGCTCAATATTGTTCCTCTTTGAATAGGTACCGTACCTTTCTTAGAGTTCTCCATCTTCAACCTTTTCAAGATCTTATCAATATATGCACTTTGATTCAAACCAATCAACCGCCTTGATCTATCCCTATAGATCTTTATTCCCAGAATATAGCGGCCTCACCAAGATCCTTGATGGAAAAACAACTTCCAAGCTAGGTTTTTACACCTTCCAAGGTTGGAATGTCATTTCCAAATAGTAGTATGTCATCAACATACAATACTAGGAAAGTGATCATGCTCCCACTAGCTTTCTTATATACACAAGCTTCATCAGCGTTCTTGATGAATCCAAATTTAATTACTTCTTCATCAAAACGGTGATTCCAACTTCTCGATGCCTGTTTCAATCCATAGATTGATTTTTTTAACTTGCATACTTTGTTAGGATGTTTTGGATTGACAAAACCTTCAGGCTGAACGATATAGACATCTTCCTCAAGATATCCATTTAGGAAAGCCGTTTTGACATCCATTTGCCAAATCTCATAATCATAATGACCAGCTATGGCAAACAAAATCTAATAGATTTTAGCATCACAACAGGTGAGAAAGTTTCATCATAGTCAACCCCTTGAGTTTGAGTGAAACCCTTTGCTACAAGTCTTGCTTTATAAGTGTCCAAGTTTCCGTGCATATTGGTTTTCTTTTTGAAAATCCACTTACTTCCAATACTTTGGAGTTAAGAGGTGGTATAACCAAGTCCCATACTTGATTGGAATACATGGATTTGATCTCAACGTTCATGGCTTCAAGCCATTTGTCACAATCCAAATTGGACAACACATCATGGTATGTGATTGGTTCATCAGAATCTATCACATAGCATCCATCAGTGAAAAATCCATATCTTTCCGATGGATTACTAGTTCTACCTGATCTGCGAACGTTTTCTGTGTATTGATCAACTATTTGATCACTTTCAACATCCTCATGTTGAGTGCTAGTGTCAACCAAACGTGTATGGGGTTGCGGTTCTTGATCCTCTTCAAGATCCACAATTCTACTACCAGTTCCTTCCATAAGGAACTTGGTTTCCAAGAACTCACCCTTTTTGGCAACATACTCCTTTTGTTGTATTGGATCATAGAAATAATATCCCATAGAATCTCTTGGTTATCCAATAAAGATACACTTAGTGGAACGGCTTTCTAACTTGTTCAAGGTGGGAGTCTTCACATAAGCCTCACACCCCCACACCCTCAAATATGAATATGATGGAACCCTTCCATGCCATATTTCATAAGGTGTCCTTTCCACTTTCTTGGTTGGGGCCATATTCAAAATACGGGCCGCAAAGAGCAGAGCAAAACCCCAAAATGATAGAGGTAATGAGCTTCTAGCCATCATAGATCGAACCATATCCAATAGAGTTCGATTTCTCCGCTCGCACACACCATTATGTTATGGTGTTCCCGGTGGAGATAGTTATGAGACAATCCTACAACTTCTAAGATAGTCCCTAAAAGCATCATTCAGGTATTCACCTCCTCTATCGGTGCGGAGAATTTTAATTGACTTATTGAGTTGATTTTGTACTTCATTTTGAAAGATCTTGAACATTTCAAAAGCTTCATCTTTGTATCTTAACAAGTACACATACCCATATCCACTATAGTCGTCAGTAAAGGTAATGAAGTATCTTCATTGTACCTTGTCATAGGTTTAAAAGGACCACATACATCCGAATGTATGATACCTAATAAATCCTTTGCCGTTTTGGCTTTGCCACTAAAAGGTGCCTTGGTCATTTTACCTTGTAAGCAAGACTCACATACATCAAATGAATCACATTAATTTGTTTTTAAAAGACCATTCTTTTGTAGTGTTTGTATTCTTTTCTTGTTTATATGACCAAGACGGCAATGCCAAAGATAAGTGTTACTCAAATCCGATTTGAGTTTCTTGGTACTAGTTTGGTTCAATAATGTATCATTCAATGTATTTTCACGAACCAATTCATAGATACCATTGATGGGATTGCTTTAAAGTAAAACATGTCATTCAAAGTAACATGGATTTCATTTCCAATAAATGATAATACATATCCAAAATGTTTTAATAGGGCTATGGAAATAATGTTTCTAGTCAAACTAGGAGCATACAAAACATTGTACAAAATTACTTCCAAACCATTTGGAAGTTTCAAGATGTAGTCACCACGGGCTTCAACTTGAACTTTAGCACCATTGCCCATGTAGAGGCTAACATCCCCTTTGTTGAAGTTGCTACTTCATTTGAAACCCTACAACAAATTGCAAATGTGAGTTCCACATCTGGTATCTAATACCCATGTGTTAGAGGATATTAAGTTTAAATCAATATGGATCATGTATATAGTACCTGAGGTCTGCCCAGCATCCCTCTTTGCTTTCAACTCTTGGAGATGGACAAGACAGTTTCTTGCCCAATGTCCAATGTCCCCACACTTGAAGCATGGGTCATTAGAAGCAACCTTTTGCCTCTTCTCTTGTGCTTTGGGTGGCACCCTTTCCACCCCTTTCCCTTTTCCCATTACGGGTCCCTTACCATTTGCAACTCTTCCCTTGGGTGCGGGATGAGGCCTTTTCTTGTTCCCGCCTTCATTGATGGTGAGAACTGGTAAAACCCTTTTACCCAGGGCCGCCTCGGTCGTTTTGAGCATAGAGTGAAGCTCCCCAATGCTTTTGTCCCAAGCATTCATGTTGTAGTTCAACACGAACGTCTCAAACCTTTTGGTAAGGCCATTGAGGATCAAATCCATGGCCAATTCCCTTGAGACAGGACAGTTTAGCCTTTCGAGGCTGTCAATGTGACTTTTCATCTTAAGTACATAAGATGAAACTGATTGGTTGTCGTCCTTACGACATGGATGGAGCCCTCGAACCGTTTCGAAGCGCTCAACCCTCGCTTGTTGTTGGAACGTTTCCTTCAGTTAGGTTATGATGTCATAAGCTCCGTGATGCTCATACTCCTTCTGGAGATCCGGAGTCACGCTTGCCAACATAAGGCAAGACACTTGGACAGAGCCCTCAGTGTACTTTATCCAATCATTATACGCCTCCTCATCATCCTCACTAGGTTGATCGAGGACACGGTCGTCTAAAACATATGATTGTTTCTCTTGCTTGAGAACGATTCTCAAGTTTCGATACCAATCGATAAAATTGTTATGATTTAGACGTTCCTTTTGGAGAATCGCTCTTACAGATTGGGTGGACGTGGATGAATTATCATGATTATCATAATTATTGTTGGTCATCTACAAAATTTATCAAAGATCAATTTTAGTATTTTCCATATTGTTATTTTAATAATTAATACCTTTTAAGGTCATCTTCATATTAATATCAAGAACCCAACTTGACATTTAAATAGTGGTTAGGTGACATTTATCCGACGATTTTAATTAATAAGGTGGTCAACGATTGACGATTGCAACCATATGCATCTTCTAGAGGTATGGGATCGACTTGAAACATCATATGTAAAGTCGGCATGTTAATCCAATCAACACCATTTGAAAACCATATCGTAGGTGATCCATTTTAATGGTTTGCAAATCAAGACATCCTACTTACACACACGTGTGAGTTTGCCAAAATAAGCGGTTAGGTGACCTTTATCCCACGAATATGGCATTCTCACCTCAAGTCACAAGTTCCCTCAAAATGGTTAGGTGACCTTTATCCCACTAAGAGTTCTCGAGGGTTTCAAGTGTTGATCCTATTTTTAAAAAAAAAAAATTTAGAGATATTATAATACAAGTTTAGAAAACATTATGTATACATATTTGTATGTTTTCAAAATAAGATACCCTATGGTACATTGATTAAAACCCCTTTTAATCTTTGAAATAATTAAACAATTTGAATAACCTTTTATTACCTTTTAATGATTAATGCCCATGTAGATAGTTTGTTATAATCATGGAAAGGATTGTTAAGTAATCAACCATAATACCATAACCAAACAACCAAGAATCAACCAAATGATAGTGCATAACCATAGCATTTAAAGTGGCCACACTTGTTTGCCATCACAAGTGTGGACCATAGGACATTCCTAAGGGACAAAACACAACACAAAAGGCTTCCATGAACCTCCCACAAAAACCGCATCCAAATGCTCCATGTTTCTTGTGTCTTCCCTGTGCTTCTGACGCATACATCTTCATATTACAAGATATTATATCCTAATACAAGATGTCTAGTAAAATGAAAAGTACCTAATCTATTTATTACAGCCTAATAATAAATAAATTACACTTTAAACCAAGCACAAATAAAAGTTTATACAACCCAATTGAATGAATAAATACAACCATTACAAACATCCAAATAACACAAGGTCAAGGGCTAGGTTATGCACCATAAAGAACAATGATCATATCATCCAAACCAACAATGAAACCCCACCTAAAATCCACAAACATTCACCCAACATAAACTGAAATTTTGGGTTTTATCTTGTCCAAACAAATAAACAATACAACATACATATCTTTCAAAGTTTAATCACAAGCATGTGTGATATAACTTTGAAAGTTTGGGGTTTCATAATACATGAATATAGCAGCCCCTAAAAGGGGTTTCAAAGTCCCATAGAATGAAATATTACAAGAACAAAACAAGCTAGCTATCCACATAACCGGCTCTAGATGCCAATGTTGGGGTTTGATAGAACAAGATACATAGTTTAACCATTTAAACATTGTAAATCCGCAGCAGAAACCAGCTTTATAACATAGTTAATGAACTGAAAATTTCAGGTTTCGTCTTGATATTATAAAGTTACAAACAAACCCAAGAACGAAGGACCTTTTATATGTGAATAAAACTAGCTATGTAAACACAAAACAAGCATTATGGACAACCATAAAGAGGTTGCCATTAACTACCTTTCAGTAGCAAAATGTCGAAATGGATGAGGATGATTTGGACCAAGAAAGAATGAACAAGGCACCAAAAGAAGGTCCTCTCAAGCTTGCATACCCCAAGCTCTATGACAAACACCTTGTTGCTAGGATTTGAGCACCAAAAACCCAAAAGAAAAGGCTGTTGGGAACCTTTCAGCCGTGAATCACTTCAACAAGAGGAGAAAACCCTTTTGGCCTTGGTTTTGTCAAACCCAAATTTGTTGTTGATTGGGTTATGGGGAAATTGCCTTCTAGCTCTCTTAAAGAACTTCTTTGCTCTGTAGGTTAGGAGAGCCATTTGTTGGACTATGTCCATGTATTCCACGTCATCTTGGCTAAAACACTCTAGATCATCAAAGCAGTATTGATAATCACTTGAGTGTTCATTTCCTGAGACAAAAGCACAGCTTTGCTGAGCTTGTTGAGACCTTGGAGTCTCAGGAAATGTGATGTATGGCCTAGAAGAACAAGATGGCTATTGGGTGTAAGTCAGGTATTTTTGAGGCTGGGAGATTCCTGAGCCTTCAGCAACCATTAAGGCGTTGCAAGCAGGAAGACTCAAGGGTCTGCTTGTCTGATGACCGCTCTTACTTTCCAATTCCAAATGGTATCCATCAAGGGTCCCATAAAGTTTAGTCATGGTGAGTGTATTTAGATTTACTGTTCTTTTGATAGAGACACAGTAAAATGTCCACTCATTAGGTAATGCACTTATGAACTTTCTTGTAAGGTCTCTGAGTTCACGAGCAATTCCCACAGATTGAATGGAAGAAATGAGATCCATGTACCTAAAATATTGCTTGCTAAGAGTCTCTCCAGCAACATGGGTGAAGTTCTTGAACTGCTTCTTCAGTGAGTCCTTCTTGGAATCATTTGAGCTTGAGTACATTTGAGCAAGCGCATCAAACAGTTCTTTGGTTGACCGGCAGTCCTAAAACCCCACCATGATAGAGTTTGGAGTTGCAGTCATGAGAACAGTCATAATGTTTCTATCAATGTCAAGCTTCTTCCTGTCTTCATCAGAATAATCTTCAACAGCTTTCTCGATCGTGGCACCATTTCCACCAGCTACTTTTGGCTTATATGGGCCATTGACAATGGATTGCCACCTTTTGTTATCTTGATATCTGATGAAGCCTTCCATTCTTCTGCTCCAAGACCTGAAGTTTTCAGGGGTGATGATGGGTGCTTTGGTCATCCCCATCTCTACTTCAGATTTGTTGAGGGCCATTGAGTGAGGTATAAGGAGGAGTGAAAAACAGGTTGTTTAGGATGGTATGATCTCACAATCAAGAGCCTAAAAAGCTTTGATACCAATTGCAGGATCGGATTTCTCATAAAAACACTTGAATTTCTCTCAAACTCGCTTATACAAACACTCAGTTCACATGAAGTAAAGTCTTTCACAAGAGTTAATAATAATATAATAAGTAGTGAACACACAGAAATAAATTTTCAAGGGACTTGTGTATATTATTTCTCAACTCAAGATATTACAAGACTCTTACAAGCATGATACATGAGTTACAATGAGAGACTATATATACTAGATCCTACAGCCAGATATACTTTGATACCAGCTGGAAACCTAAGACTAAAGCATATACTACAATGCTAAAGTTAAGGTATCTTAGATAAAGTATTATCTAAGATATGGTAGTTATGACATGTCCATGACTTACCTTTTGTCACCAACTAAAGATGGCAAATGTACTAACATAAAAAGGTAAATAGTGGATTAAAGTATGGTCAACTGCATGGCTTTTGAGAAAACACCATGCAGTATCTCAGAGATTTGCAGCGGAGTGTCAGGAACGCCATACTTATGTCCACAAGATAATAGTAGTATTTTTCGAAGGTAAGTTGGCTTCGGAAAAACAAGTTCTTTCGAACCCACTTATACTTCGGAAGAGGCTTCTATACTTCCGAGGCTTGAGGACTTCTGTACTTCGGAAATTGACTTCAGAAGTAAGCTCTTTGTCTTGGAAGTTGGAACTTTTCCTTCGGAAGTAAGCTTTACACTTTGTCTTTGGAAGATCTCCTTTTTCCTTTGGAAGTTCCGCACTTGGCTTCGGAAGTCCTTATTTGTTGTACCAAAATCTTCTAACTCACTTGGTTTTGGTTGCACCAGCCTTTCTAGATCCAACAAAAATTTGTTCAAACCCTTGGTAGACAGGATGTCAAGTCTGTCACCTTGGATGATGTGTACCCTCTGTTGTTGCCCTCTGAAAGGAGTTACTTGATGGGAACTGTATTCATATTCCCATCTAACTATAGATTCCAATTCGGGACCCTCCACCATCCGTAGAAAGGCAGCGCCCTTGGTAGAAGATCTTTCATTGTCTTCCTTTCTTCTCGACTTCAACTGTTCTTCAATCTTTGCTTTTGTAGTTAGCTCGGCTAGATGAAGACTGCTGAGATGATTTCTGATGAGTACAGCAGTTTCAGAGTTAGAGGGGTTGGAGAATGGCTTCTCTGCTAACTCAGCAATATCAAATTTGGTGGAGTGTAATAGAGAGGTTGCATTAAGTCTGTTGACTTCGCCATTCTCCCTTTCCACAACAAAGTTGTGAGAAGTTTCATCGAACCTCCATTGATTATTCTCTTTCTACGCACAAGAGACCGACTAGGAACCTTGTCCTCTTTCTTTGTATCTAGCAGAGTCACTAGTTTCCTTCTAAGTTTCTTCTCTTCATCATTTAGTGAATCTGTGTTAAGGCCTAGAAATCTAGCAGCCTGGTCCAATGTTCCTCTAGGCAAATCAAGGAATTGGTCTCTGTGAGGGAACATGAAGATCCATCAACATAGGTGATATGACATAGTCTTCTTCACATGAGACTTCGCTCAAAGTTGTGCAGTTGGTGAGCTTAGTCTTGATTGCCTTAAGAGAGAGATGTTGCGAAGGCTGAGGGGATGGTTTGGATGGTTGTTGGGTAGGTTGTGGTTCAGAGGTTCTGGGAAGTGTTTTTGGTTGAAGGATGGGAAGTTTAGGTGGTTGGGGTGAAGAACTGGATGTGGGTAAAGATGTGGGTTCAAGGGTGAAGGGTTTGGTTTTGATGGTGAAAGGTAAGGATGAAGGTTCAGGTTGTGGTTGAGTGGTTGTAGTGAAGGTCATCCCCTTTACCCTTCTGTACGTCTCTTTTCTCTTTCCCAAGCGGATGTGAGCCTTCATTTCACTAACAATCCATTGGAGTGTCCTTTCTGACATGGGACCCAATTGCCTTCCAGAGAAGCCATGAGCCCCGAGATAGTCTTTCATCCAGGCCTTCTCACTAAGCTTCCTGGTTGTAGTGACCCTTGCTTCTTCCTCCTTCTTCTTCCTTTCCTTTAGCTTTTCTCTTGTAGCCTTTCTTCTCTCTTTCTCCATTTGATCCTGCTCTTTGTTGTAGAGCCAGAAGATCGTTTCATTGTTACGTGGAGAGAGTTCTTGAAGATTGAAGCCCCTGGAGGTTAGGAGCTCTATCCTATCTCTCCTCAGTTATAAGTCAGCCTCCTTTTGTTCTTCTTTTCTTTCTCTAAGGCCAACCTGGCTGCTTCTTGTTGTTTCTCATGTTTCAGCATATTTGCCTTTTCCAGATTCACCAACTCCTCTAGTGTAGCAGGAGTGTTTCTTTATTAGCAGCTCCCAATTAGATGAGCTGATCAATTATCTCTTCTATCCTTTTGTTGTTGACAGCCTCCTGGTGGCTGCAGCTGCTTTTGTACTGGAAGCTAGCAACTTCTGAGTTGCAAGTCTTCCTTTCTTCTTTAACTTCTCAATCTCCTCCTCTTCTTGAAGCTCTTCCGCAGTCATCTTCCTTTTCCCTTTGTTATCCTTTGAAGAGCCTTACTGTGGTGGTTCTTGGAGTGTGGATTCTAATTATGAGAGAGGCAGAGAGGGTGTCTGGGATATAGGTAGATCCAGAAAGTCCTCACTGTTCACCTCAGATGCCATTTCTAGCATTACATCTATGATGATCAGTTCCTCGGACATCTTGAATAGTCCTTCGCAGCTTTTACTTCAGCTTCAGAAGATTCAGCTTGTTCTTCCGAGCCTTTAACTTCAGCTTCGAAAGTTTGAGGAAATGCAAATTTTGTCCTGACTGTTTCAGTTGTTGGGCCATCAGTCCCCACTTCCCCTTTAAAATAAATCTTAGGTTTCATGTGGACCTTAGGTTGATAAACTTCTTTCACAGTGGTAGAATATGCAGTAAGCCTCTGAAGCTCTTCAGCTCCAAAGTAAATCATTGCAGCATCTGGGCTTGGCTGATCAGTAGAGGATCTCAACAGAGACTTGGTGAAGAGACTGTAGAGATCTCTGAGCATCTTTAGGTCAATTTGTAGTACAACTTGAGATGGCTTTAACAAAGTGGTGACAGGAGTAAAAGATGTTGAAGTTGAAGTCTAAATCTGTGGGTCCTCAAGTGTTTGTCTTTAAACATTCTCCCCCATTTTGGCAGCATCATCTGGAGAGCTAGATGAGCTGGAGGAAGAGGTCAATGAGACTTGAACATGTACATGCCAAACAGATCTCTCAGTCTGTTTCTCAGCTAGTTTAGCCTTGAGATTGTCAATCTCAAGTTGCTGAGTGGCGGACCTTTCTTCTAAAGTCCTAACCAAGAATTCAAGGTTTGTTACTTTAAACAGAAGGTCTTTTATGAGGAGTTGCATGCTTCCCTCATCTTCTTTTGAAGAATCACGAGGAGATGAGGTAACATACCTAGTATGTTCAGTCTCACCACCAGATGTGGTTTGTTGGCACCCTAGTTTCCCTTGCTTGATGATGTCTCTTTCAGAGTCATCAAAAGGCATGGCTGCCGCAGATTTAGTCTGAGATATGTTACCATTGTCCATAGGCTCCATTTAGGCCCCTTTTGTAGTGGCAGTTGAATCTGCATGATTCCCCTCCATATTAGTGGGACTCACCTCAATTATAGGTTGCTGATGGGGGCTAGAGATAAGGGATCTCTCTGGGCTCTGTTGATCTTGGAGAAGGTGTTGTAGATCAACTTCATTGCCATGGAGAGATGTTATCTCTTGTTCAGTTTTGAAGAGAAGGTTAGTGAAAAATAAGGAGGTTAAGCCTACTGACCTGGGACCTTGGTCAATGTCTAAAGGCATTGAGCCTTTGGTGGGGCTGTCCCTTGTTGGCTGCTCACAAGAGTGTTGCAGGATCGTTGAAGGGTGTAGAGTTACAACACAACAATACAAAGAGGAGATAAACTAAACTTAGATCAAACAGTAAACTGGATTAACCAAGTGGTGACACTAAGAACACAAGTAATATATGAGACAAAACACAAAGAACACAAGTGTTTGGTTTTCAAGAATGCAGTATATTGCCTTCTCTATGTTCTATTACAAGTGTTACCAAGCATATTCGAAAGATACAAGAACATGAGATACTTATACAACATCCTAGAGCCGGCTATACTTTGAAAGCCAGCTGGATACAATTGACTAGACACACACAAATCAATTGTAGAGTCAAAAGGCAAATTGCCTTTTGACCTGTGACTATGACCTGCCATAGCTCACATCCTTATCTATTACAAAAAGGATAAAGTACATAAAGTAGAAAGTTACAGACTCAAGACCTCAATGTACAGTTACCAAAAGCATGGACCTTTTCACCAAACCATGTTAGTTTGTGACTTGCAGAGTTGCAGCGGAAAGGTGTCCAGCTTTATATAACAGTGCATCAGATAAAGCATGTTACTAAAAGTCTTCGGAAGAAATCTGTCTTCATGAACTTGAAGTTTCGGAAGACTTTGTCTCTCAGGCTTCGAAAGACTTCATCTTTGGCTTCGGAAGATGTTGGTCTTGGCTTCGGAAGATTTCACACTTAGAGTATTTCTGTTGCACATGTGAAACTTCCGAAGCATTCCACTTTAATGCACTTATGCAGCATGCAGGAAAGACTAAAGATGTTTGTTGCATCAGCCTCTTCATAAAACTCTACAAACTCCCCCTAGGCTAATGCACTTGTGCAGAAGGATCTCTTGAAATAGTAGTTTGAAAACTTCACCTTCAAAATAGGTGAAACCATGACTCAGCAGTACTTCAGGTATGTTGAGATTGTGGATACCCTAGGGGATGGAGGAGTTTCTCTTGAAAACAGAGATATTGTAAGGAAGTTCATGTCCTCACTTCCTAGGCAATGGACACACTACTGTGTGGTGATCAAGAGAACTGAAAATCTCAAAACTCTTACTCTAATAGAGTTGTGTGGGATTCTCAGTTGATACCAGATGGAAATAAACATGCAAGGTTCATCTAGCAATTCCAACGATCAAAAGGGTTCATCCCTACATGTGGTTGAAAGGGACAGCATAGAACCCAAATAACATTCTTATGCTACCCTGACAACTCACCCAAGGGCCCTTTCATCACCTTCCCAGAGACACCAAAGGAGAACTACACTCAAGGAAGCCCATTCCAAGAGACAAGCTCTTCTCAAGCTTTTGTGTCTTCTGATGAAAGCTGTGGCAACTCTTTTTTCACTCTTGAAGACCTGGACTGTATCCATCCAGATTACCTGGAATACATGGAAATAGTCCACCAGATGGCTCTTCTCACTCATAGAGCCAAGAAGTTCTACAAGAGGACTGGAAGGAAGTTTCAAAGCAATGCAACCAGTGGAAAGTTTGGACTGGACAAAGGCAAAGTCAAGTGTTACAACTATAAACTGATGGGCCACTTTGCCAAAGAGTGTAAGGCACCTAGAACAAATGATGGCCAAACACAATCTAGACCAAACTACACTGACAGAGCTCTCCATAATGAGAAGTCAAAGCAGCAAGTTGTTGTTGCTGTTGAAGAAGGAGTCTTTGACTGGAGCTTTCAGGTGGAAGATGCTTCTCCAAACCAAGCACTGATGGTAGATCATGATGAAGCCAAGGTATTGCAACATCTCTGTACTCCTGAATGCATTGCTAAAGTTAACAGGTACAGGTCCTATAACTTGGATTGGAGATCTAATGTTGTGTCCTTAAACATTTTAAAATCTGATTTTAGAAAGTCTGAAAATGATTATATGCTGAAAATAGAGGACATAGAAAAAACCATTTCAGTTCTAAAATATGAACACACATATTTTAGGACTCAAATTAAAGATCTCATAACCAAGTTAACTGAGTGCCAGGCTGAGCTTGTGATCAGCAAAGCTAGGGGAGAAAAGAGTGTTCTTGAAGAAGAGACCTTCAAGAACATGATATCCTCATCCCTGCATAAGAAAGTGTGCTATCAAAACAGACGGGGACTGGGATCCAATGAGATAGCTCCTCCACACACAATCTTGTCAGTAAGATCACCTAGGTGTGGAACTTGTGAAGACGAGCTTCCTTTCATAGATCCTATGAGTGAGGAGGATGAAGAAAAGATAGTGAAGAATCCTTCTACAAATAGTGAAGAGGTGGATTCCAAGAAGGGCCACTATCCTTCTGAGAAGAAAGTAAAGACTGTGATGACCAAGTCCATGAGAAAGAACTTGATTAGAAAGAGAAAAAAAAGGCAAGGAAGGCTCAAGAGATCAAGGCTACTTTTGACTCTAAGCAGAAACAAGTTTTTATTTCTACAAGGTTTTTTACCACTACTGCACAACCTCGACCATCAAACTCCAAGCACAGTTCTCAGCCCAAGAGGACTGTCTCAGCATCTGCAAAGATGAAGGTGGAGAAGGGAAGTGACAAAAGACTGTCTTACTCTCAAGACAAGGCTCTTGTGAAGAAGAAGATGAATTATCTTATGTGTGACAGCACCACTCACATTGCAAAGGATTGTCCCTTCAATCCTAAAGGTACTGTCCATATGGCCAAAACAAAGGCTTCAAAGAGTTCTAAGAAGATTCAAGCTTCGGATGGAAAACCAGTTTCATTCGGAAGTTCCAAATCTAACAAGAAGGGAAGTGGAAAATTCTCTTCGGAAGAAGATTTGGTCTCGGAAGAAAGGAGTTCTTCCGAAGCACTGAAGTCTGCTGCATTGTTTGCGAAAACTTCCGAAGGTTCGGTCATCAAAACTTTTGAAGCTCCAAAAGCTTCTAAGTTTTGAAGGTCAAGTCCAAGACTCCAAAGGTGGTGTGGACATCTAAGAAAGACCAAGTGACTGAGATTTCTTCATCATAAACAGCTCATGATCCTCTTAGTACAACCATAGGATCTATTATTGTTAATTACCTTCTGTAAATGAGCCCAAGACAAGCAAGGCTTGGGTTTCCAGATGTAACTAATCATTCTCTTTTGTGCAGGACAGCTGAAGACAGACAAAAATGTTTGGATCATAGACAGTGGTTGCTCCAGGCACATGACTGGTAATAGGTCACTACTCCAGAACTTTGAAACGATTGATGGAGGACCTGTTGCTTTTGGAGGAGATGATGGTGGTACATTTCTGGTAGGGGCAAGGTCACAAATAGTAAGCTCAGCATAGAAAAGGTAAACTTTGTAAAGGAGCTTGGATACAATCTTCTGAGCGTATCTCAATTGTGTGATGAGAGTCATAACATGCTCTTTACTGAGCATGAGTGCATTGTTCTTAAGCCTGGTGTGGTCATTCCTCATGAGCATATCCTGCTTAGAGCCCCCAGGACAGGAAACATGTACAAGATAGATTTGCAAGAAACCTCTCCCTCTGGAGAAGTTTCATGCTTTCTGTCTAAAGCCAATAGTGATGAGTCTTTCCTATGGCATAAAAGAATGTGCCATGTAAACTTTAAGAACATGAATAAGTTAATTAAGCATGACTTGGTAACTGGAATACCAAAGAAAGAGTTTACAAGTGATGACCACTGTGTTGCATGCCTGAAAGGGAAGTAACATAAGGTATCTCACAAGCTTAAGGAAAAGAACTCAATCACTACTCCCCTACACTTGTTACATATGGATCTCTTTGGCCCCACTAGTGTAATGAGTTTAGGAAGGACCTTATACTGTCTAGTGATCACAGATGACTTTACAAGATTCACTTGGGTTTTCTTCCTTAGAACTAAGAATGAGACTCCTAAGATTCTGAAAAATTTCATCTTGATGATTGAGAATCAATCTGATCACAAGGTCAAGATCATAAGATGTGATCAAGGAACCGAATTTAAGAACCATATCCTTGACACATTCTATGATGAAAAGGGTATTACAAGACAAATTAGTGCTCCCAGGACTCCTCAGCAAAACGGTGTTGCTGAGAGGAGAAACATGACACTGATTGAAGCTGCAAGAACCATGTTGTCTAACTCTAAATTGCCCATCACCTTCTGGGCAGACGCAGTCAACACTGCCTACTATGTGCAGAACAGAGTTTTAGTAGTTAAGACTCATGGCAAGACTCCTTATGAACTTTGGCACAAAAGGAAACCTTTCAGTGGTTTTCTCAGGTCATTTGGTTGTCCTTGCACCATCTTGAATACCAAAGATCAAATTGCCAAGTTTGCTGAGAAATCAGATGATGGACACTTTATTGGATACTCTTCACAAGCTAAGGCTTATAGAGTATACAATCTCAAAACTAGAGTTGTTAAGGAGTCAGCCAATGTGACTTTCAATGAACACACACCCTCTGTTGCTGGTTTTGGTCCGGAATGGTTATTTGATCTTGATTTTGTTACCAACTGTTTTAACAAATCTTGTGAGAATGTTTCAGGATCTACTGAAAAATTTGAATACAGATGATCCTGATCCAAGATTTGAGCTAGGAAGATCTTCAAGACATATATCTTCAGCTCTAGTTGGAACCACTTCTGCAAATGAGGTTTCTATCAGCCCAACAATGACAAATTCAGCTGATACATCTGGTATACCTTCAAATTCCAGCTCAGAGACTCTACAACCAGATAAGAACACCTTAACTGTGGATGACAACAATGGTGATGGTGATAGTGACCAAGAATTTCTTGATGCCACTAACCACACCATGGATGAGAACATCAATGATGTCACACACTGCTTGGATCAAGTTTCACTTGAAAAGTGTGCTGATGTGGTAGGAGAAACATCTATGCCAGATCAAAATTTTTTCTGAACAACTTGCTATGATCCCTCAGCTTAGGATCCACAAGTCTCACCCTACCACAAACATCATTGGAGATGTTGTCTCTTGGGTAAAGACAAGAGGACAAACCCATGAAGCAAATGTTTGTCTTCACTATTGTTTTTATCCCAGATAGAGCCAAAGAAAGTTGATGAAGTTCTAAAGGATGGAAGTTGGGTTGAAGCTATGCAACAAGAGCTGCTTCAATTCAAAAGGTAGAAAGTTTGGAACATTTGTCCTCTTCCTTCTGGGAAGACTACCATTGGAACCAAATAGGTGTTTAGGAACAAGAAAGATGATACAGGCATCATCATCAAGAACAAAGCTAGACTGGTTGTTCAAGGATACACACAAGAAGAAGGGATTGACTACACTGATGTCTTTGCTCTAGTTGCAAGATTAGAAGTTGTTAGGATATTCCTGGCATTTGCTGCATCCAAGAACTTCAAGGTTTTTCAACTTGATATGAAGTGTGCCTTTTTGTATGGAGTGATAGATGAAGAGGTATATGTCAAACAGCCTCCTGGTTTTGTAGATCCTAATCATCCTGATTATGTCTGCAAGGTTGACAAAGCTCTCTATGGGCTGCATGAGGCACCCAGGAAGTGGTATTAGACACTGTCTGAGTATCTCTGTAAACATGTATACAGGAGGGGTACTATAGATGGAACTCTCTTCATCAAAGGACAAGGAAAAGACATATTGCTAGTTCAAGTATATGTGGATGACATCATCTTTGGTTCAACTAATCCAAAGCTTTGCAAAGACTTTAAGAAGCTGATGAAAGACAGATTTGAAATGAGTGCCATGGGGGAACTCAATTTCTTTCTGGGAATTCAAGTGAAGCAAGTTGAAGATGGCATATTCATAAGTCAGTCAAAGTATGTTCAGGACATACTCAAGAGGTTTAATATGACTGACTGTAAGATTGCTAAGACACCCATAGCTAGAAACCACTCTCTTGGTCCTGATCTTGAGGGGGAGTGTGTAGATGAGCATTTATATAGGGATATGATTGGGTCTCTTCTGTATCTTACTGCTAGCAGGCCTCATATCATGTTTGCTACATGTATTTGTGCAAGATATCAAGCCAATCCTAAGTTGTCTCACCTTATCACTGTCAAGAGGATTCTAAGATACCTCAAGGGTGCATCAACACTTGGCCTATGGTATCTCAAGAATTTTGACTACAATCTGTATGCCTATACAGATAGTGATTATGGTGGTTGCAACATGACTGCAAAGTCTACATCTGGGGGATGTCAATTTCTTGGTGGAAGGGTTGTCTCATGACAATGCAAGAAACAATCATGTGTATGTGCATCAACTGCTGAAGCTGAATACATTGCTACTATGCTCAAGTACATTGGATTCAAAATCAGATGCAGGACTATGGATTAAACTTCCAGGAGACTCCCATTCACATAGACAACAAAAGTGCTATCTCAATCATAGAGAACCCTGTGCAGCACTCAAGGACAAAGCACATCAATATCAGGTATCATTTAACAAGAGATAACTATGAAAAAGAATTAATTAAATTAGTCAAGGTTCACACATATGAACAATATGCTGATCTGTTTACAAAGGCTTTTGATGAACAGAGATTTAAATATCTTAGATCAGCTATTGGGATGATCAACCTTGAGTAGATCTTTGTTAAAACTATTTCTTATTATTTCTTTAAAGTTTTATGTGTGTCCTAAGTTGTCTAGTTCATCACTTTCATAAGCTCATGTTTTCTTTGAATGAAAATTTCATTTTGAAGATTTTCCTTAGATTTTTGAAAATTTCTAAATACTTTGGAAGTTATGTTTTTAACTTCGGAAGTAAATCATGCCTTTAAATTAAACAACTGTGTAAGAAGTTTACCTTAGGAAGAGTTTTCAAAATTATCTTCCGAAGCTTAAATATTTGTCTCAGACACTTACTCATTTTTAAGGACCATTTACTTCCGAAGCAAAATTAACTCTTGGAAGCTTTGTTAGTTTATACACAAAGCACTCAAGCTTTAATTTTTCATCCCAAGCAAAATTTTCAAATCTCTCACGAAATTCTTCCGAAGTCATTTTAGCTTCGGAAGCTTTTTAATTAAACTTCCGAAGATAATTAACCTTCAGAAGCTTTTGACTTCCAAGAAAACTACTTTTTGAGCAAAAAGTAAACTACTTTTTTAGAGGTGGGACCGACAACCAGATTTCAAAGTTTATCCCCTTTCATTAAACTTATCTGAAATCCTTCTCACATATAAACCCAACCGTTTCCCCTTCTTTCTATCATCTGTTCTTCCTCCAAACCTAAAAACCCAAATTTCTCTCTGAAATTTCTTTCTTTCTTCTTCCTTCATCCTTAAGCTACTTCAAAATGGCCAACCTTGCTCACAGAAACGATCCCAATTTTACCATGCAGCTACACAGACAACACAATCAAGTTGCTCTGTTATGCTCTGAGAAAGATCCTCATTTCTCAGTGGTTTGTCATTTCTTGTCTCTATCAAACTACTTCACCACCCTCACCGTTGATCCTCCACTCTATGAGGATCAGTTGCTTGAATTCTGGAAGACCTGCCAAGAGGTCATTATGGATGGGGAGAAGGCACTGTCTGCCACAGTGTAGGGGAGAATAATCTCATCACTCTGGCCATCATCAACCGACATCTTTAGTTGGATGATGAATAAGGTGAGGTGTTCTTCCCAAAGGAAGCTATTAGTCATTCCTTTGAGCAGATGGGGTATGAGGGAGATTTCTCTGTAAAGACCTTCAGGAAAGGGAAGGTGTCATCCCAAGGGAGATTCCTACTCCATGTGGTCATCCACAGCTTATCAAACAAGCATGGTGGATGGGACCAGATTCCTGAAGATCTCTCCTTCATAGTCCATGGAATGGTTCAAGGGGTCAAGTTCAGGTACCCTCAGTTTGTTTATACAAATTTGCTTGCCATTTAGACTCCTTAGAATATTACATGTTTCCTAGATATGTCCAGTACATTCTTAACTGTGAACTGGGCTCACAGTAAGGAAACAGGTAACATTCTTAATTGAGACAGATAAAGCCCGGCATCTTTAAAATATTGAGAAAGTCCATTGTTGGATTCCCTGGGGTAGAAACAGCCCTAGTCCCAAAAATGTTTGAGCTCATTGCTCGAGGTGACAACTTAGCAGCACAAGCTAGTGTTGAACCCACACCTGCTACTTCCCAACCACCCACACAGCCTCAAATCTCTATCACCTACCAAAGAAAATACAAACAAACCCCTGCTCCGACTATTCAGTCTGTGGAGGTCCCCATATACTCACCCATACAGGAAGAAGTGGACACTGGAGCTCCTATTTCTCCTGAGGAGTAGACCACTCCCATCTCCTCAAGAATCAGTGCTGAGGTTCCTCATGCTCACCCTGATGAGCTCATTAGCCCTACTTCCTTAAGCCATCACTCTGAGTCTCAACACACATGTGATCAACCTTCAGGGGACAGTTACCATCCCCAACCTATAGATCTCAACCAACCCATTCCCAACCTTGAGCTCTATACTGATGAAGATATAGGTTTTAGTGAGTATAATGAATCTCTTTTCTTTCCCTCTACTCAAAGAGAGATGAGTACAACTAAGTCTCCTACATCTATCCCACATCAGTCACCTACAACTGAGATGGACACTCCTGAACCTGTTCAAGATGTCCATATGGAAGAGGCTCTCACTTGTAAAAGTGATTACATCATTAAGACCTCAACCATGGCAACTCAGTCCACTGACATCTCAACTGAGACTGCCAGTGAGCAGAGAAATCCAGTAGCCAAGAACTTAGAACTGGTCATGAGAGAAAGGACTCTGGTCCAATCTTCTCCACCCCCAGTGATTCTTCTGATGAAGATGAGGGGCATCTGAGACTAAAAGTGAAAAAACTGGCTAAAACATGCACTTACCTAGTCTCAAAGGTCAGTCACCTTGAATCTCAGGTGACTACCTTACAAAACAGGATCAATGATGAGCAACTTGAGATTTCATATCTTAAGGAAAAACTAGTTGGGAGACCCTTAAGGAGAGCTCAACCAGGAACACAAGAACCTGTGGATGTGATTGATCTATCTTCCAGCTCACCTATGCAAGTGGGTGATGCTACCAAAAAGGGGGAGAAAGTCATTACAGCCACAGAACCTGGGAGTTCCTCCGAGAGAATGGACATTGAGGACTCACCATCCTCACTTGCAACTGTGCATTCTCAGTAACCTCTTCTAGTTCACATTGATGTGGACTACATAGACTCCTTCATACAGAGTCTGTTTGAGGATTGGATACCAAGGGCTATGTCATTTTCACCATCCTTCAATCACATTATGGGGTGGAGGTATGAAAACAACAGGAAGGCCCTCATCATCATAAGAGTTCAAGGACAACAAGAAGTCTTCAATTTTCAGAACTTGGACTATTATGAAGGTCTAGATCTAGTCAACATGCCACTTGTCAACCCAAGCCAATCAAGACAAGCTGACAGACTGGCTAAAAGAATCCAAGACAGGATCGTTGCAGAGATCAGCCTAAGAATGAGACTAAGGCAATCAGGCAATGTCATCGGTCAACTGGATGTTGAGGCAGACCCTAAGATTAGCTTTATAGGGGAAACTTTGACTGAAGGCCCAGTGACAGAACCTGAGAGCCCTACCTCATCATCTCCAACTGCTGTAGAGATCCATATTCCTTCTAAGACACCTACTGGTGAAGGTGCTTCTCAACCTCTCTCTGGTCTGAGCTCAGATGCTGCAACGAGCAATGAAGGCCAAAGCTCTCTTCACCCTGAGTCACAAAGGTGTGAGAGTGACAAAGGGAAAAGAAAGATGACATCTGAGGTGATTGAGGAGGAGGAGAGAGAGAGGAAAAGGAGGATAAGGGGAGAAAGTTCCTCTACTGAGTCTCCAAGACTCATGGAGTCTGCAATCAGGGTTGTCCCCATACCAGATACTCAAAATGATGAGTTAAGGGCAGTCAAGATCAACTATCTGTAGACTAGGAACTATGACATAGATAATATCATTTCTCTCCCCTTTGATGAATTGAATGAGCTGGTTGATCTAGAAAGGATAAGAGAGAAGAAGGAGGCAGAAGATGCAGAACTCCTAGTACAAGTCAAAGAAGAGAGAAGAAGAAAAAGATTCTACAAAGGTATGCCTATGGAGCGATCGAGATCTAGTTTGATCAATCAGATTAGGATTTGCAGCAGAATAGCAGACGAATTAGACAAAATTCTAGCAAGAATAATATGAATATTCAATCAAACAGTAACAGTTATAGAGAGAGAGTTTTCTGCAAAAAGAATGTTTTCATTCATGCACAAGCTTCCCGTGGAGGGAAATTAGGTCAACATTCCTTTTATAAGGAATGTGACATCAGCTGACGTCACATGATAGTGACATCTAACTCATTTATACAAACAACTGAAATTATACTAAACTAACGAAGATGTCCACAACAACTGAAGACACCTTCATTAGAAGCTAAGTATAAACTAACATTATAACTACTGAAGTTATAACATCTGAAGTATAAGAACTTCAGATGTTTTACATAATATAAAACTACTGATTACAAACTACTGAAATATAAACCATCACAACTACTGAAGAGAACTACTTCAGCTATTGTGACAACTTCTGAGAACTTGATCTTCAAACTTTCTCTTCAGCAGTTGTCTTCAAACTTTGTCTTCAGACTTTGTCTTCAGACTTTGTCTTCAGACTTTGTCTTCAGACTTTGTCTTCAGACTTTGTCTTCAGACTTTGTCTTCAACTTTGTCTTCAGACTTTGTCTCCAGACTTTGTCTTCAGTAGTTGTCTTTAGACTTTGTCTTCAGCAGTTGTAGATCACTTTAGTTGTTTTGATGTTTGTGGGACTTAAAGGTTTTTGTGATCTGGCTCATTGGTTCTTTTGGTCCAACAAACTCCCCCCCTGAACAAATGTAGCCAAAACCTTTAAAATTATTGTGTTCCCACTTATGGCAGAAACAAAATCTGGATCAGCTCAGAATTCTTCAATTATAAGCTCAAGCCAGGGAAGAGATTTCAGAAGGTTTGATTTGCAAATGATGAATGGGAACTCTGTCTTGCGGAATTGGACACAGAGCTTTTACCCTATTCATGAAACCTACTTCCCAATAATGAGTCTGTAAGACTCTCTGACATAGGCCTCAAGGAAAACAATTTGTTCATCCATTGTGAGTTCTTCAGCTCCACTTTCAAAGAAGAACTCAGGCCCATAGTAATCGGATAAGTACTTAATATGCTTTCCATTTTTCAGCTCCACAGTTGTTATCTCTCTGTATGTAAACTCATCAGGATGGGTGCGTTCAAGCAATAACTGGAGCTCATTTCTTCTTATTTCTTCAAGCTTGTTGTAGATTAACCCCTTCTTTACCATTTTGTTTTCTAGTAAAGTTTGTGGAGTCAGTTTAGACTTGTAAGCTCTCTTGAAGTCATCAAGAATTTCCCAGGGTGACACTATATTGGCCAGCATTATCACAGCATCTACTATCTTCTTTACTTAGCCATTGTATCTGCTTAGAATCTTTAATTTGTGAATTCTGTCACTTACTCTGCGGTCAGGCCAAATTCTCACTCTCTCTTTTTGATATTGAATGTAAATCTAAGAGCATACAACCTCTGAGCATGTTTCTTCATAGCTTGTATGGATGAAGACTTGGGAAACTCTTTATCAATCATCCTTAACAGTTGCTCATCATGTTGTTTGTGCTGTTCTTCTTCTTCAAGTTTGACTTTTACCATTTTCCTTTGAAAGTCAGGTGTGATTGTTGTTGGTTGACTCCTAGGCTCAGGCATTTTTATTTTGAGAACAGCAGAGAGTGGCAGACTATCATCCTCGTCATAATCTTCTTCTTCTTCCATCCTAAACACCCTTTTCTTCCTCTTAGGTGCATCATTGGTAATGGGTTAGTAGGTTTCTTAGGTAAAGGAATTGGTTTTGACGGTTGTGAAGGTGGTGTTTTGGTTTGGGTGAAAGTGCAGGCTGCTCTAGCATCTTGGATTTGAGTGAAGCTTTGGGTAGTTTGCCATATCAGTCCTTTTCCCAGCACCAGCTTCATCAAGAGCTTCTATGATCAATCCTTTGTTAAATACTTCAGAAGAACAGATTCTGGTGGTTATCTCCAAAATACTGTCTCTGGACCATGAGCTTACTTCAATGATTGACCTTCCCAGATGTTTTGATATGAATCTTGCCATAGTTTCTAGCCTTTCTCTTTCTTTTTCACTCCAACTTGCCATCTTTGTTCAATTTCTTGAATTTCTAACCTTCTAATCTCAGAGTCAAGTTTGGCAGTGTCAAATCCTTGTCTGAAGAGTTGATCAATAATCTTGTCCATAGATCTGCTATGTTGCTCATCAGCTTCTTTGATCAATTCTTCCAACTGTTTCTCACCTTTAGTCTTTTCAGAGGTTTTCTTCCTTTTGTAGGTGTTCATCTCCATTTCCTTCTGCTCTTGTTCTGCTTCCTCTTCAGCTCTTTTTCTTTTGTCTACTTTCACTGACTTAGACTCCCCCTTTTTGGTTGCATTGGGTTCAGGGGTGTGAATGTCAGAAAGTTTCTTAGAAACTGCAGCATCAACTAAAGATTGAAGAGTTAAGGAAAGCCTCTCATCAATGGCTTGATGTACAGCGTTTGTGATTATGGAAGTGATGAGAGGTAAGGATGTTTGAAAGGCAGCAACCATTTGCACCGAGGGGTTCTGTCCCTGAGAAATGGCACCTGAAGCAGAGACTGGTGGCAAGTTTGTTGAGAGTGGCTCAGTGTGTGGGATAGTTTCAGGAGAAACTGCCATCTGTGGGTGAATGTGGGATTTTCCACAGGATTCACAGAACCTGCTACATTTGGAGACTGATAAGGAACATATTGCAGTATGGCCAGATCAAATAACTCCACAGGATTTTGTGGGATTTTCTCCTTTGGAGATTCATTAAACTTTACATGCAAGGTTTCTTCTACAATCTTTGATCTGCAATTAAAAACTCTGTATGCCTTGCAAGTAGAGGAATACCCAACAAAGTATCCTACATCCACCTTTGATTCAAACTTCTAAAGTGGATCTTTTGTGTTGGGAATATAACAGGGACACCCAAATGCTCTAAAGAAGGAAATCAGAGGAGCCAAATGATGTAACACTTCATAAGGAGTCTTCATCAACCTTTGATTTACCAATACTCTATTTTGGATATAACAAGTTGTGTTAACAACTTCAGCCCAAAAGGTTAGTGGCAAACCAGAATGAGCCAACATTGACCTTGCAGCTTCAATAAGAGTCCTGTTCTTTCTCTCCGCCACTCCATTTTGTTCAGGACTTCTAGGAATGATAACTGCCTCTTCATTCCCTTAGAGAAATAAAATTCATCAAGTGTGTGATTTCTAAACTCTATGCGATTATCACTCCTCACACACTTGACAGAAAGAGAATGCTACTTTTCCACATGCAACACAAAATAGATGATAGTTTGGCCAGCCTCATCTTTTGAATGTAAGAAGAAGGTCCATACAAATCTGGAATAATCATCCACAATTACCAGACAATATTTTTTCTTTGCCATACTCATCACTCTTATTGGACCAAAAAGATCCATATGCAGTAATTGCAAGCAGGCAGTGGACTTTGGTTCTTCTATTAGAGGGAATGATATTTATGTTGCTTTCCTTTTAAACAAGGAGAGCAGTTGTCATCACATTTGAACTCCTTTAATGGCAGACCTCTCACTAACCCATGAAGGATCAGCTGGTTCATGTTTCTAAGATTTACATGACCAAGCCTTGTGTGCCAAAGCTCAGATTCCTGAGGAGAGGCCTTGGAGAACAGACATGGATGGCCTTTTAGATCAATTTTCTTTGATAAGTCTAAGGCATATAATCTTCCAACCCTGTTGGCTTTTAGGAGAGTATGTTCATCCAGTATCTTGTCAATCATATTCAAAACATTGAAAGATAGAATTCGACAGTTCTGACTGGTGAAATGTGCAACATGCCCTTTATCACACATTTAATTGACACTCAACAAATTATACTTGAGATTCTCCACATGGTTGACATCATCAAACTTATTTCACCATTGGAAACAAAGCCTTTTCCGATGATGTAACCCTTAGCATCATTACCAAAAGATACAAATCCCTTCCTTCCTTGAGAGTAGTCATGAAGAAGATATTTGCTCCCAGTCATATGCATAGATCCTCCATTGTCCATATACCAGATGCTCCTATGGCATGTTGAAGAACCCTGCATATATCACAACAACTAGTTAGCTTTTGAGACCCAAGCCTTTTTGGTTTTGGTCTGTTTTCATCAACAGCTTTTATACTAACTGATTTGTCATGATTAACAGCCTTTGAAGAAGAAGATGGTGCTGAAAAGGATTCCTTTGATTTTGGCTTAGGTTTCCTTTTCAGTGGTTTAATCACAGGTACACCTATTTGGTTAACTCTCCTAATAGATGTTGAACCATCATAACAGGTTGTGTCTGATTGGTTGTTAAAGCTTTCAGTTCAGCAGACAGATCAGAACTTGTTTGTGAATGATTTTTGTGAGACACCATGTCCTCCTTTTTGAAAGACACAGACTTAGTCTGTAGTTTTGATACTCTTTGAGGAGTATTTTCAGCTGTTTTATGATAAACTTCTTTCTTCTGTTTAGATTTTTGTGAAGACTGTGGTTTATCAGGTTGAGATGTTTGTGGCACAAACCTGGTTTCAAATTCATCTTTCATTTTATTAATTTTCTTTTTGATGATTTTATCCATGTTGAATTTGGAACCTTTTCTGTACCAACATTCATCAGTGAGATGATTGAATAGACCACAAATTTCACATGGCTTTTTATTCATCTTCTGTTGATCAGCTGCTGAAGAAGATGAAACTATTGAAGGTGTGTTCTTCAGTGCTTTCTTCCTTTGAGTACTTATGTGAAGTATTGAAGGATTTGTAACAACTGAAGACTTGTTCTTAAGAGATTTTCTATCAGTACATTTGGATTTCCTGATAGATTCCTCAGTAGTTGTCAAACCATGTTTGATTCCATTTGGCTTGAAATGTTCTTCAGGTGTTATTACTTGCTCTTCAGTACTTTGAATACCATTTGAGACAACACCTGAAGGACTCAGCTTTTCTTTGATCATGTGTTCATCAGCAGTAGGACCATCAGCAGACTGATTAGCTGAGGTACTATTAATGACTTCATCCTCCGATTGTACATTATCACTTGAGGATGAGACACATGATGATGAGGTTTGGGAATTGATTTCACCTTCAGATTTTACTTCTGTCTTGGGAGTAAAATCTGTAAGAGGTTCAGTGTGATTATGTCCAATCCCAAACTTCACATTTGAAGTAGTTTTCTTACTGAGAAGCATTTCAAACCCCTTGCAAGATGTTACCCAGCGTTCACACTCCACTTGAGTAGCTGCAAGTGTTTCTTTGAGACTCTTGTGATTTTCTAAGATGACCTCTACCTTAGCCGTTTCATCAATGATTAGGCATTTTAATTTGTAAATCTCATCATCTTTTTCTTTTAAAACAGACTCAAACTTAGCTTTTCTTTTGGAAATCACTTTCTTTAGGTGAAGATTTTGATTAATTAAAGCTACATTTGCTTCTCTAATTGAGGCCAAAGCAGCTATGCATGACTCAGAACACAACTTGGCCTTAGCCTCAGAAGATACTTGTGGTACCTGTGATGATGAAGCATTTGAGCTTCAACCACCAGTAGACTCCAGGGCCATAAGAGCAAGATTTCCAAAAGGATTTTCACCACCATGTTGACCAGCACCAGAAAACATTTGTTCAAAATAACCAGAAAGATCATCTGGTAAACTACTCCAGTCAACAACACCAGGAGTGAAAAAGCTTTGATGTGATTGAGATTGAGATTGAGGTTGTTGACTTGATTGAGGTGGTTGAGGCTCAGGTAGGGCATGTGATTGTTGAGCTATGGGTACATGAACCTGATTGAACTGTGGCATGTAAAAACAGGGATAAGAATATGGCATTTGACCTTGAGGAACACAATATGCAGGAGATGATTGATTTTGTGAATGATGACCAGAACTGGTAGAATGTTGCCCTTTGTTTTGTGAGTTATTGCTTGGAATGGTCACAAAGGGTGTAGAAGAGTTAGATCTAGACGATCTACACTCTCTTGCAAAATGTCCAAGTCTATGGCACTTGTGACACCTCAACTTGCTCTTGTCAAAACCAACTTTGTTTTTTCGAGAGAGACCAGGCAATTTTCTACCTGTCCTTTTGTAAAATTTTTGAGATCTGATATTAACTAATGCCATTTGGCTCAAAATATCCATCTCTTCCAAATTATCATCAGCAATTCCTTTCAAATCATCTATGAAAAAGCACAGATTGTCACTATTACAACCTGAATTACCATCAATACCAGCAAAAGCATGATCTCCACTGTTTGAAGAGAAATCAATATGCTCATCATATGAACTTTCTGATGTAGCATATTCTGACTCATGACCAACCAGAGCAGTATTCCTTGTGACAAAGTCATCAGTGAGCTTCCCAGATGAAGTCAGATTTCTTTTATGTTCTATCTCTCTTTCAAATGTAAGCAGTTTCCCATGAAGTTGGGTGAGAGATAGATTATCTAGATTTGCACTAGAGTGTAGGACAATGGTATATGTGTCCCATCTCTCAGGCAGAGATCTGAGAAATCTATTTTTCATCTGACTGTTTGTATATTCATGTTTAACCATTTTCAACTCAGATATCAAACAGGAGAAACGCTAAAACTGTTGAGTCAGTGACTCACCCTTTCTATGAGAGAATGTCTCATATTGCTCGGCAAGGATTTCTCTATTGTTTGCTAAGACCTCATCAGTTCCTCCAAATTGTTCTTTCAGAGCACCCAGAGGTCATGAGCAGATTCATGATGCATAAGTCCAGAATAGATTTCATTAGGCAGTGCCATGGCCAGAATTCCAGGGGCTTTAGCATCAATTCCAAACAGTTTCAGATTTCATCTGAATATTGCTCTTTCTTCTTCGGCACCATCTCATTGGTTTCCGGATTACTCACCATAGGCTTATATGGTCCATGAACCACAGATTTCCAACAACCTGAACTATTAACAGACAAGTGATGGAGCATTCGTCGTTGCCATTTGTTGTACTCACTCCTAACAAGCATCGGAGGCTTTGTTGAGGAGCCAGTATTGTGAGGATCATTGATTGATGTAGCCATTTTCACCAATTCAAACAGGTTCAATAAGAGTTTAACGAATCTAACTCAAAAACTCAACAACACAATTTGAAATAAGAAGAATCTCAAATTGAGTCACAGGAAGCAACAGAAAAACAAACTCTATAACCAATTCTTGCAAATTTGCCAATTCGATCAAAATGAGATATCTAAAGAACAGTTTCAATGATCAATTGTTAAATCGATCAATGATTAACCCGCTCTGATACCATTTGAAGGGATCGAGATTTAGTTTGATCAATTAGATTAGGATTTGTAGCGGAATAGCACACAATTAGACGAAATTCTAGCAAGAATAATATGAATATTCAATCAAATAGTAACAGTTATAGAGAGAGAGTTTTCTACAAAAAGAATGTTTTCATTCATGCACAAGCTTCCTGTGGAGGGAAATTAGGTCAACATTCCTTTTATAAGGAATGTGACATCAGCTGACATCACATGATAGTGACATCTAACTGATTTATACAAACAACTGAAATTATACTAAACTACTAAAGATGTCCACAACAACTGAGGACACCTTCATTAGAAGCTAAGTATAAACTAACATTATAACTACTAAAGTTATAACATCTGAAGTATAAGAATTTCAGATGTTTTACATAATATAAAACTACTGATTACAAACTACTGAAATATAAACCATCACCACTACTGAATAGAACTACTTCAGCTGTTTGACAACTTCTGAGAACTTGATCTTCAGACTTCGTCTTCAGCAGTTGTCTTCAGACTTTGTCTTCAGACTTTGTCTTCAGACTTGTCTTCAGACTTTGACTTCAGCAGTTGTCTTTAGACTTTGTCTTCAGCAGTTGTAGATCACTTCAGTTGTTTTGATGTGTGTGGGACTTAAAGGTTTTTCTGATCTGGCTCATTGGTTCTTTTGGTCCAACAGTCTACCCTCTCACCAGTTCAAGAAAGTCCTAAACAAGAGGATATGGTTCAACAAGACCCTCAGGTCGATAAGGAAGAAGACAAAATCAAGATGATTAACTACCTGAGTGCCACAGGCCTCTATCAGGCAGATGCACTCCTTCCCTTACCTTATGACTATATTGAGTTTGAGTATTTAAAACAACTTGACCTTGAGTTAGTCAAGGAAAGAAAGACAACAAAGAAGAAGCTGAGGGAAGAAGCTGCAAAGTCAAGAGCCATCATCCAAAAGAGCATGAAGAAGTCTGCTGATAGGCAGAGGATGATGAGCTTCTTGAAGCTGTATGGATTCTCCGGAAGGAGACTTGGACCCATGTCTCTATCCACTATGGATGAGCATATCCGGGTAATCAAGCAGAAGACTAAGAGTGGAGAGCTCACTGACTTACACTCCACTCCAAGTCAGGCCCCACCTGAAGTGGAGGTTAAGGTTGAACAAACAGACACAACACAACCCGGACCTCCTGCTAATGCTCAGCAAGCTTCATCTTCTGATCCACAGCATGGTCAACCTCCCTCTCCATCTAAACCTGAGAGAGAGGAAGTCCCAACAGAGAAAGACAGTGAAGATCAATCTGGTGCTGCAGGCCAGTCTTCTCAGTTAAAATTTGGAAAGAGAAGGAAAAGGATGGCTTTTAAACCAAAGTCTAAGAAGAAGAAGAAGCCTGCATCCCCTTCTAAACCTCAGGATGAATCAGAACAGCCTAAGGATGTGCAGCTAGAGGAAGCTCAATCAACTCCAACTTTAGTAGCTCCTATAGCATCAGGAAGACCCATCTTGTCTTGGACATACACCACAAATCCAGAAAGGTGGCATGTTATTAGAGATCAAGGCATTGAAGAAATCTATACATGGCAAGATATGTTTTAGTTGCCTCTGCATGATCTCTTTGACATGAGAAGACACTTTGACAGCCTGAAGGATCCAGATCATCTTATGAAGAAAGGAATGGTGATCATCCTAATGAGGACTATTAATATCTGAAGTTTTCTAAATGTTTTGGTAGCATCAGCCTAGGGGGAGTTTGTAGAGATTTATGAAGAGGCTGATGCAACCTAAACATCTTTAGTCTTTCCTGCATGCTGCATAAGTGCATTGAAGTGGAATGCTTCGGAAGTTTCACATGTGCAACATAAATACTCTAAGTGTGAAATATTCCGAATCCAAGACCAACATCTTCCAAAGCCAAAGATGAAGTCTTCCGAAGCCTCAGAGACAAAGTCTTCCGAAGCTTCAAGTTCATGAAGACAGATTTCTTTCGAAGACTTTTAGTAACATGCTTTATATCATGCACTGTTCCATAAAGCTGGACACCTTTCCGCTGCAACTCTGCAAGTCACCAACTAACACGGTTTGGTGAAAAGGTCCATGCTTTTGGTAACTGTACATTGAGGTCTTGAGTCTATGACTTTCTACTTTATGTACTTTATCCTTTTTGTAATAGATAAGGATGTGAGCTATGGCATGTTAATTGTATCCAGCTGGCTTTTGACTCTACAACTGATTTTGTGTGTGTCTAGTCAATTGTATCCAGCTGGCTTTCAAAGTATAGCCGGTTGTAGGATGTTGTATAAGTATCTCATGTTCTTGTATCTTTCGAATATGCTTGGTAACACTTGTAATAGAACATAGAGAAGGAAATATACTGCATTCTTGAAAACCAAACACTTGTGTTCTTTGTGTTCTATCTCATATATTACTTTTGTTCTTAGTGTCACCACTTGGTTAATCCAGTTTACTACTTGATCTAAGTTTAGTTTATCTCCTCTTTGTGTTGTTGTGTTGTAACTCTACACCCTTCAACGATCCTGCAAGTGTAAATACTCATCATGACGGCTGTTGGTCTGGGTGTCGGGCTTATAGGTTTGAGATTAGGGAGACTCAAAACCCAAATTGAGGTCAAATGAGAAGGATGGTGAGACCTCAGACTGAGTGGGAGCCCGTGTTTCCATTCTAGTCTTTTTGGATCGGACAGGAGGGGCTTGCTCTCAAAGTAGATTGAACAAGGGTTCGTTAGGGCGTCTCTGGTAGGTGATGGTGATGTGTAGGGAAGGCAGTGTTGGCATTGTGGTGGTGGTTGCTGGTGTGGGTTCATCACTTGGGGGTCAATAGGGATGTCACCAGGAGCTTTGCGCTCAATCATACCTGGAAGCAAAGAAGTGTACCTTCCAGTGAAGTTAGTGGACACCTTCTTCAAAGTCTTGAAAATGGTAGGCCTCATGTGAGGGACAGTCAGAGCAGCTACACGGACAAGCGTACTCTGGTCCAACTCACAGTTGATTATGTGTTGAATGAATCTGGGATACATAAAGAATGTCTCCCTTGGAAGATTCCCAATCAGATTGGTGAACACAAATCTTGAGTAATTGAAGCGGAGGCCTCTCACCAATCCATGAACTAAGAATCCTAGTTCATACTGGATTTGATCCCATCCCCAAGATTTGTTCGATAGGCAGTGGTGGACAACGTGCAAGAGGATCTTCCAGTTCTAGGAGAAGTTTTGTAGACTGTCGACCTGCTCATGTCTCCACCATATCCCATGAGGATATGAGTACTGTCTAAAACTTCTTTGGGGAATTTAGTAGGTGCTCCTTCATCATGAAGCTCGAGATGCTCCCTAATAAGTTGTTCAGTGATGACCAACTCTAGTCCACAAATGCTCGACCTTAGTACACGAATTTCATTTAGGGTTTCGACTTGACCATTTTCCCAAAATTCAGCCATTTAATTGGAGTAAACAATGGGGTTAACAGTAAGGGCTGTGTAGTAAGATGATTGGGTGAGAAGGGAGATGATTTCAGAGAAGTTAGCATCTCTTGAAGAATCAAGAAGTACGACTTGGTTGTGCTGAGGGTTGAGTGCCATTGGAGAAAGGTGAATGCAGATGAATATGAGCTTGGGTAAAGGGGGAGTGGAGAGAAATCTTTAGGGCAGTAAAAATATCAAGTAAGAAGATGAAAGTGAATAGTCGGTATTATTTAAAAAAAGGGTGGAAAGACAGTAATGGCAGTTTTAGTGTATGAAATGATAGTGGTGGTAAGATTAAAATCAGTTAAATAATCTCATACCATTAACAAAATCTTTGCTTTTTACAGTGTGAGGCCCAAGAGATTTTCGTGACACAGTAAAATCTCTCTTCCGAATATAAAACATTTCCGAAGGTAATTTGTCTTCTAAACGCAACTCTTACTTCCGAAGCAAAGACTTTGCTTCCGAAGGTCAGGATTGCTTCCCGAATGGAAAGTGTGTGTAAGCCTCAGAAGTAGATCTCATATGAAATCAAAACCTCTTCCGAGAAGAAAATTATTCTTTGAAAAATTTTGCTTGGGAAGATATGAAAATAACTTCCGAGGGTTAATTTCTCTTTGGAAGGAATTTATACTTAGAAAATTTCAGAGAGAGCTTTTTGTAACAGGCTTAAATTGTATTGATATAGGACATTACATATTAAATGGTTTTCAAAAGAGGTAATCTAATCAATGTTTATCATCCCAATAGCTGTTACGAGATACCTAAATCTTGTTCATCAAAAGCTTTGGTGAACAAATCAGCATATTGTTTATTTGAGTCAACTTTGATTAGCTTAATTAGTTTTTGCTCATGAATATCTTTATGAAATGATACCTGATATCAATATGCTTTGTCTTGGAGTGCTTTGTCGGATTTTCAGTAATGGAGATAGCATTGTTGTTGTTAATATGGATAGGAGTACTCATAAATTTGATCCATAGTCTAACAACTGATTTTGAATGCATAGCAGTTGCGCACAGTAGCTAGCAATAGCAATGTATTCAGCTTCAGCAGTTGATGTACAGACACAAGATTGTTTCTTGCATTGCCATGAGATGATCCTTCCACCAAGAAATTGACATCCTACTGATGTGATTTCATGTCAATGTTGCAGCCACAATAGTCACTGTCAGGGTATCTATAGAGATTGAAATCACTATTTCTTGGATACCAGAGACCTAATTTAGGTGCTCCTTTGAGGTATTTGAGGATTCTCTTAACAACAGCTAGATGAGACACATTTGGAGCAGCGTGATATCTTCTGCAGATGCAGGTAGCAAACATGATATCAGGTCTACGGGTTGTGAGATTGACAGGATCAGCGATCACAAGTTTGATGTATTAGAGTTCAAAGCAGCGGAATAAGAAAAGGAATTAGACAAATTGTAGCAAGTTATCGATACTTGTATGCATTAAGAGCACATACGGTTATAGTGAGAGAATATATATTTCTGATTCAAGGAATGTTTATAGATATAGAATATTTCTAATCAAATCATTCAAATCATTCACATATTACAATAGGTTGTCACTCCTTATATAGAGTGCAACAATCACTACTGTTATCACGAAAAGTGACAACTGGCAGATCTATTACAAAAATAACTAAATCTTAACAAACTACTGAAATGTTCACAACTACTGAGAACATATCAGAGTGTTAAGATGCAGAATATAAAACTACTGATTAGAAACTACTGAAACTACAACGACTGAAGAACAAGCTCTTCAGTCGTTTTACAAAACTACTGATATCACGACTACTGAAGAAGTACTCTTCAGCAGTTGTGACAAACTACTGAGGCTTCAGTACTTGATCTTCAGACTTTGTCCTTCAGGTGTTTCATCAGCTGATGACTTCAGTAGATGTCATCAGCTGATGTCTTCAGTCTTTGTCTTCAGACTTTGTACATCAGTTGTTGATCTTCAGCACTTGTAAACTCTTCAGCTGTGTACTTCAGTACTTTGGTCTTTCAGCTTCAGCACTTGCGTTCTTCAGCTGTTGTACTTCAGCACTTTAGTTCTTCAGCTGATGCAGTCTTCAGCACTTGATCTTCAGCTGTTGAAGTCTTCAGCACTTGTCAAACTGCTGATGAGGCTTTCAGCAGTTGTTGTGATACCATGTGGGACTTAGAGGTTTTCTGATCTTGGCTCATTGGTTCTTTTGGTCCAACAAACTCCCCCTGAACCAATGCAGCCAAAACCTCTATATTATTTATTATCCCACTTATTGTTGGCAAAATGTTGGTCTTTTTCCTTCTTGATCAGTAGAGCAGATGACCCATGTAAGCTCCGGCCTGGGAAGAAATCTCAGATATTTGTTTGGCAGGGTATGAATGGGAACTCTATTTTGGGGAACTGGACACGAGTTGTTATCCCATTCATGAGATTTACTTCCCCATAATGAGTCTGTAAGACTCTCGAACATAGGCCTCAAGTAGAACAACTTGTTCCTCCTGAGAGAGTTCTTCTACTCCTCCTTCGAAGAAGAACTCTGGACCATAGTACTCTGATAAGTACTTCATGGTCCTGCCATTTTTCTGCTCCACCGTAGTTACCTCCCTATATACAAATTCATCAGGATGGTTGCCTTCAAGGAGTAACTGGAGCTCATCTTCTGGATGTCTTCAAGGTTTTTATATAACAACCCCTTCTTAATCATCTTGTTTTCTAGTAAAGCTTGAGGGGTCATCTTTGCTTGGTGAACTTTCTTGAATTCATCAATGATCTCCCAGGTAAGACTACAATGGCCAACATGATAGTAGAATCTATTGTTTTTCTGACCTGGCCATTGTATCTGTGTGGAATAGTTCTTTTATGGATTCTAGAACTCACCCTGGGGTCTGGCCATACTCTCACTCTCTCCTTCTGATACTGAAAAGTGTGCCTGAGAGTGTACAGCCTTTGAGCATGCCCTTTCATGGCTTGAATAGATGATGACTGAGGAAATTCCTTGTCAACCATCTTCAACAGTTGCTCATCGTGTTGTTTCTGCTGTTCTTCATCTTCTATCTTGACTCTGACCATTTCCCTTTGAGAGTCAGGTGTGATCATGGGTTGACTTCGGGGTTTTGGTAGCTTTAGAACAGCAGAGAGTGGCAGACTATCATCTTCATCCTCCTCTTCTTCTTCTTCTTCCATCCTCAGCACCCTTCTCCTCCTTCTAGGTGCATCACTGGATGATGGTTGGTTTGGTGAAGGAATTGGTTTTGAAGAATGAGGATGTTTGGATTTTGGCTTAGAGATTGGTTGGGAGATTTGAGGGATAGGCTCTGTTTGAGTGGGTGGAAGGGAAGGTTGATCCAGCATCTTTGTAGTAAGTTTTGCCTTTGTGAGTTTAGCCATCTCCAACCTTTTACCAGCCCCAGCCTCATCAAGGGCTTCCACAATAATCCCTTTGTTGAATTGCTTAGACAGACAGATTCTGGTGGTTAATTTCTCTTTGGAAGGAATTATACTTAGAAAATTTCAGAGAGAGCTTTTTGTAACAGGGCTTAAATTGTATTGATATAGGACATTACATATTAAATGGTTTTCAAAAGAGGTAATCTAATCAATGTTTATCATCCCAATAGCTGTTACGAGATACCTAAATCTTTGTTCATCAAAAGCTTTGGTGAACAAATCAGCATATTGTTTATTTGAGTCAACTTTGATTAGCTTAATTAGTTTTTGCTCATGAATATCTTTAATGAAATGATACCTGATATCAATATGCTTTGTCTTGGAGTGCTTTGTCGGATTTTCAGTAATGGAGATAGCATTGTTGTTGTTAATATGGATAGGAGTACTCATAAATTTGATCCATAGTCTACAACTGATTTTGAATGCATAGCAGTTGCGCACAGTAGCTAGCAATAGCAATGTATTCAGCTTCAGCAGTTGATGTACAGACACAAGATTGTTTCTTGCATTGCCATGAGATGATCCTTCCACAAGAAATTGACATCCTACTGATGTGATTTCATGTCAATGTTGCAGCCACAATAGTCACTGTCAGGGTATCTATAGAGATTGAAATCACTATTTCTGGATACCAGAGACCTAATTTAGGTGCTCCTTTGAGGTATTTGAGGATTCTCTTAACAACAGCTAGATGAGACACATTTGGAGCAGCGTGATATCTTCTGCAGATGCAGGTAGCAAACATGATATCAGGTCTACGGGTTGTGAGATTGACAGGATCAGCGATCACAAGTTTGATGTATTAGAGTTCAAAGCAGCGGAATAAGAAAAGGAATTAGACAAATGTAGCAAGTTATCGATACTTGTATGCATTAAGAGCACATACGGTTATAGTGAGAGAATATATATTTCTGATTCAAGGAATGTTTATAGATATAGAATATTTCTAATCAAATCATTCAAATCATTCACATATTACAATAGGTTGTCACTCCTTATATAGAGTGCAACAATCACTACTGTTATCACGAAAAGTGACAACTGGCAGATCTATTACAAAAATAACTAAATCTTAACAAACTACTGAAATGTTCACAACTACTGAGAACATATCAGAGTGTTAAGATGCAGAATATAAAACTACTGATTAGAAACTACTGAAACTACAACGACTGAAGAACAAGCTCTTCAGTCGTTTTACAAAACTACTGATATCACGACTACTGAAGAAGTACTCTTCAGCAGTTGTGACAAACTACTGAGGCTTCAGTACTTGATCTTCAGACTTTGTCCTTCAGGTGTTTCATCAGCTGATGACTTCAGTAGATGTCATCAGCTGATGTCTTCAGTCTTTGTCTTCAGACTTTGTACATCAGTTGTTGATCTTCAGCACTTGTAAACTCTTCAGCTGTTGTACTTCAGTACTTTGGTCTTTCAGCTTCAGCACTTGCGTTCTTCAGCTGTTGTACTTCAGCACTTTAGTTCTTCAGCTGATGCAGTCTTCAGCACTTGATCTTCAGCTGTTGAAGTCTTCAGCACTTGTCAAACTGCTGATGAGGCTTTCAGCAGTTGTTGTGATACCATGTGGGACTTAGAGGTTTTCTGATCTTGGCTCATTGGTTCTTTTGGTCCAACAAACTCCCCCTGAACCAATGCAGCCAAAACCTCTATATTATTTATTATCCCACTTATTGTTGGCAAAATGTTGGTCTTTTTCCTTCTTGATCAGTAGAGCAGATGACCCATGTAAGCTCCGGCCTGGGAAGAAATCTCAGATATTTGTTTGGCAGGGTATGAATGGGAACTCTATTTTGGGGAACTGGACACAGAGTTGTTATCCCATTCATGAGATTTACTTCCCCATAATGAGTCTGTAAGACTCTCGAACATAGGCTCAAGTAGAACAACTTGTTCCTCCTGAGAGAGTTCTTCTACTCCTCCTTCGAAGAAGAACTCTGGACCATAGTACTCTGATAAGTACTTCATGGTCCTGCCATTTTTCTGCTCCACCGTAGTTACCTCCCTATATACAATTCATCAGGATGGTTGCCTTCAAGGAGTAACTGGAGCTCATTCTTCTGGATGTCTTCAAGTTTTTATATAACAACCCCTTCTTAATCATCTTGTTTTCTAGTAAAGCTTGAGGGGTCATCTTTGCTTGGTGAACTTTCTTGAATTCATCAATGATCTCCCAAGGTAAGACTACAATGGCCAACATGATAGTAGAATCTATTGTTTTTCTGACCTGGCCATTGTATCTGTGTGGAATAGTTCTTTTATGGATTCTAGAACTCACCCTGGGGTCTGGCCATACTCTCACTCTCTCCTTCTGATACTGAAAAGTGTGCCTGAGAGTGTACAGCCTTTGAGCATGCCCTTTCATGGCTTGAATAGATGATGACTGAGGAAATTCCTTGTCAACCATCTTCAACAGTTGCTCATCGTGTGTTTCTGCTGTTCTTCATCTTCTATCTTGACTCTGACCATTTCCCTTTGAGAGTCAGGTGTGATCATGGGTTGACTTCGGGGTTTTGGTAGCTTTAGAACAGCAGAGAGTGGCAGACTATCATCTTCATCCTCCTCTTCTTCTTCTTCTTCCATCCTCAGCACCCTTCTCCTCCTTCTAGGTGCATCACTGGATGATGGTTGGTTTGGTGAAGGAATTGGTTTTGAAGAATGAGGATGTTTGGATTTTGGCTTAGAGATTGGTTGGGAGATTTGAGGATAGGCTCTGTTTGAGTGGGTGGAAGGGAAGGTTGATCCAGCATCTTTGTAGTAAGTTTTGCCTTTGTGAGTTTAGCCATCTCCAACCTTTTACCAGCCCCAGCCTCATCAAGGGCTTCCACAATAATCCCTTTGTTGAATTGCTTAGACAGACAGATTCTGGTGGTTAATTTCTCTTTGGAAGGAATTTATACTTAGAAAATTTCAGAGAGAGCTTTTTGTAACAGGGCTTAAATTGTATTGATATAGGACATTACATATTAAATGGTTTTCAAAAGAGGTAATCTAATCAATGTTTATCATCCCAATAGCTGTTACGAGATACCTAAATCTTTGTTCATCAAAAGCTTTGGTGAACAAATCAGCATATTGTTTATTTGAGTCAACTTTGATTAGCTTAATTAGTTTTTGCTCATGAATATCTTTAATGAAATGATACCTGATATCAATATGCTTTGTCTTGGAGTGCTTTGTCGGATTTTCAGTAATGGAGATAGCATTGTTGTTGTTAATATGGATAGGAGTACTCATAAATTTGATCCATAGTCTAACAACTGATTTTGAATGCATAGCAGTTGCGCACAGTAGCTAGCAATAGCAATGTATTCAGCTTCAGCAGTTGATGTACAGACACAAGATTGTTTCTTGCATTGCCATGAGATGATCCTTCCACCAAGAAATTGACATCCTACTGATGTTGATTTCATGTCAATGTTGCAGCCACAATAGTCACTGTCAGGGTATCTATAGAGATGAAATCACTATTTCTTGGATACCAGAGACCTAATTTAGGTGCTCCTTGAGGTATTTGAGGATTCTCTTAACAACAGCTAGATGAGACACATTTGGAGCAGCGTGATATCTTCTGCAGATGCAGGTAGCAAACATGATATCAGGTCTACGGGTTGTGAGATTGACAGGATCAGCGATCACAAGTTTGATGTATTAGAGTTCAAAGCAGCGGAATAAGAAAAGGAATTAGACAAATGTAGCAAGTTATCGATACTTGTATGCATTAAGAGCACATACGGTTATAGTGAGAGAATATATATTTCTGATTCAAGGAATGTTTATAGATATAGAATATTTCTAATCAAATCATTCAAATCATTCACATATTACAATAGGTTGTCACTCCTTATATAGAGTGCAACAATCACTACTGTTATCACGAAAAGTGACAACTGGCAGATCTATTACAAAAATAACTAAATCTTAACAAACTACTGAAATGTTCACAACTACTGAGAACATATCAGAGTGTTAAGATGCAGAATATAAAACTACTGATTAGAAACTACTGAAACTACAACGACTGAAGAACAAGCTCTTCAGTCGTTTTACAAAACTACTGATATCACGACTACTGAAGAAGTACTCTTCAGCAGTTGTGACAAACTACTGAGGCTTCAGTACTTGATCTTCAGACTTTGTCCTTCAGGTGTTTCATCAGCTGATGACTTCAGTAGATGTCATCAGCTGATGTCTTCAGTCTTTGTCTTCAGACTTTGTACATCAGTTGTTGATCTTCAGCACTTGTAAACTCTTCAGCTGTTGTACTTCAGTACTTTGGTCTTTCAGCTTCAGCACTTGCGTTCTTCAGCTGTTGTACTTCAGCACTTTAGTTCTTCAGCTGATGCAGTCTTCAGCACTTGATCTTCAGCTGTTGAAGTCTTCAGCACTTGTCAAACTGCTGATGAGGCTTTCAGCAGTTGTTGTGATACCATGTGGGACTTAGAGGTTTTCTGATCTTGGCTCATTGGTTCTTTTGGTCCAACAAACTCCCCCTGAACCAATGCAGCCAAAACCTCTATATTATTTATTATCCCACTTATTGTTGGCAAAATGTTGGTCTTTTTCCTTCTTGATCAGTAGAGCAGATGACCCATGTAAGCTCCGGCCTGGGAAGAAATCTCAGATATTTGTTTGGCAGGGTATGAATGGGAACTCTATTTTGGGGAACTGGACACAGAGTTGTTATCCCATTCATGAGATTTACTTCCCCATAATGAGTCTGTAAGACTCTCGAACATAGGCCTCAAGTAGAACAACTTGTTCCTCCTGAGAGAGTTCTTCTACTCCTCCTTCGAAGAAGAACTCTGGACCATAGTACTCTGATAAGTACTTCATGGTCCTGCCATTTTTCTGCTCCACCGTAGTTACCTCCCTATATACAAATTCATCAGGATGGTTGCCTTCAAGGAGTAACTGGAGCTCATTCTTCTGGATGTCTTCAAGGTTTTTATATAACAACCCCTTCTTAATCATCTTGTTTTCTAGTAAAGCTTGAGGGGTCATCTTTGCTTGGTGAACTTTCTTGAATTCATCAATGATCTCCCAAGGTAAGACTACAATGGCCAACATGATAGTAGAATCTATTGTTTTTCTGACCTGGCCATTGTATCTGTGTGGAATAGTTCTTTTATGGATTCTAGAACTCACCCTGGGGTCTGGCCATACTCTCACTCTCTCCTTCTGATACTGAAAAGTGTGCCTGAGAGTGTACAGCCTTTGAGCATGCCCTTTCATGGCTTGAATAGATGATGACTGAGGAAATTCCTTGTCAACCATCTTCAACAGTTGCTCATCGTGTTGTTTCTGCTGTTCTTCATCTTCTATCTTGACTCTGACCATTTCCCTTTGAGAGTCAGGTGTGATCATGGGTTGACTTCGGGGTTTTGGTAGCTTTAGAACAGCAGAGAGTGGCAGACTATCATCTTCATCCTCCTCTTCTTCTTCTTCTTCCATCCTCAGCACCCTTCTCCTCCTTCTAGGTGCATCACTGGATGATGGTTGGTTTGGTGAAGGAATTGGTTTTGAAGAATGAGGATGTTTGGATTTTGGCTTAGAGATTGGTTGGGAGATTTGAGGGATAGGCTCTGTTTGAGTGGGTGGAAGGGAAGGTTGATCCAGCATCTTTGTAGTAAGTTTTGCCTTTGTGAGTTAGCCATCTCCAACCTTTTACCAGCCCCAGCCTCATCAAGGGCTTCCACAATAATCCCTTTGTTGAATTGCTTAGACAGACAGATTCTGGTGGCTATACCAGAATACTGTCCTGGTCCACGCGCGAATCTCCATTACTATCTTCCTAAGTATTTTGCAATGAAGCGGATCATTATTTCCAATCTCTCTTTTTCAAGAGCATCATACCCAGCCCATCGGGTCTGAAACTCTTGGACTTCCAACCTTCTGATCTCACTATCCAATGTGGTTGTATCAAAACCCTGCCTGAAGAGTTGTTCAATTATTTTATCCATGGATCGGCTGTGTGTAGTGTCAGCTTCTTTTACCAGCTCTTCCAAGGATTTGTCTTCAGCAGTATGATCATCAGCACTTTTCTTTCGCTTGCAAGTGAGCAGAGGTTGCTTTTCTTTCTCCTCCTCTTGGGCTTGCTTCTCTTCCTTCTTTTCCTCTGTTCTTTTCTCTTCTTTTCTTTCACTGCAGTACTCTCCCCCTTTTTGGATGCATTGGAGGAAGGGGTTTGTACCGCAGAAAGTGTCTTTTGCACAGCAGCATCAATCAAGGGTTGTAAAGTTGAGGAAAGCCTCTCATCAATGGCTTTAGTCACAATATCAGTGATTATGGGTGTGATGAGAGGGAGGGAATTTTGAAGTACAGCACCTATTTGCTCATGAGGGTTCTAGTCCTGAGAAATAGGGCCTGAAGCAGAGGCAGGTGGTTGAGTTTGGAGTGGCTCAGTGTTTGGGGAACCTTCAAGGGAAGGTGCCATCTGTGGGTTGGTAGAGGCAGATGGTCTTTCTCCTTGTGAGAGTTGGTCAAGTAGGTTTTGAAGCCTACTGACTTTCTCTTCAAGGATTGTGTTCTGGGCAAGAACATCATAGAAAAAGCCCAGGTCATCATCAACCGAAGCTGAATCATCTGACCTCCTGCTTGGAGCAGGATTTACATGCACTGGGTGTAGACCAGTTGTTGCATGTGCCCCTTGTGCTTGGTACTGGGGACTTCCAGCCTCAGGACAATGTCCATCATCAGTTGTTGCCTCTAGTGTGGTCTTAGCACTGTTACCAGCCGCATTCTGATCATGTGCTGATTCAGAAGAGGTGGCAGCCTCACTAGAAATTCTAAGCTCCTTATCTACACCAGGAGATAGAAGTGGTAAACCCCTGTGCTGTGGCTTCTCAAGTGCACTGTGTTCCTCCCCCTCAATTGTAGAGGTGTTCCCAGTAGTAAGTGGTTTCTGGGGAGGGGGTGAGGAGTGCAGTTGAGTCAGCAGTTGTGCAACTATTAAAGTTGGGCTGTGAGGGGCGGTTGTTTGGGGTGAAGGGATAGAAGCAGTATGCACCTGGGGAGGTTGGTGCTTTTCAATGGCAATCTCCTCAAGTGAGGAAGATCCCAGATATGTAGGTACCCCTTGTGTGGTTGCTGCAGGCTCCTGTTGAGAGGAGGCCTGAGCGGCTATGGCTGGAAGAGTCTTTGTATCCACTAGGGGGTTGGACTAGTGGATATATCCTGCGTTTGTGGTGTAGGGGCATCCTCAGGGGACTCAATTCCCTGAGTAGCCGTTTTGGGTTTCTTTTTGGTGGGTTTGGTGGGGACTTTTGATTTGGAGGTGGTGGCTGTGGGTTCCAGCTGCGTGGGTTTTCGCAGCTTGGCAGCCATTTTGAGTGTCTGGTCAGAGTTGTGCCGGGAGTATACTTCCGGCAGAACAGCCGTAGCAGGGACTCCCAAGCCAACAAGTCCCTCAGCATTAAGCTGGTTTGTGATGATGGCCATTATGAACCGTGGATGTTGAATCCAACGATTGGCAGTTAGTTTTTGAGCCATATCCTTGAGCTCCGAAAATATTATTTCTGAAAAGTTTAGCGGTTGTTGCTCAAGAATAGAATACATTACCTGCTGCCATTTTATCGACATTTGATCCCAAGACGACGTCTTAGGAGCCAAACATACATTCACCATGTGAAAAATTAGGCGTTCAGCGTCATGGAAGTGTTTCTTCATGATAGTGGAGGCACTGAGATTGCCTTGATATCCATGTTGGGCAAAGGATAGATCTGTGGTGCCCTTCGGATATCCAGCAGGAGAAATAGCATCATCCAGATGAAGAATTTGGCGGATAACTGCAGGAGTGATGACTACTTCTTTGTTGTTGACGACCGACTGGAGAGATGGTGTGTTGTTCTCCCCAGTGGTAATAGTAACGTTCATCCAAAATTGTTGCAGGGATTCGGCATGTAGTATGGGATTCAGAAGAAATGCCGTTTTGTATTGGGACTGAACCATAAGATTGATAGTAGTATCGAACTTAGCCCAGACAGGCGATTTAGTAAGGTAGGCAACACAATTGTGTCGCGGTTTAAGTTGCATGGACGCCATTGAGAGAGAGAAGTTTTGGAGAGGAATGTTAGGTTTGAAGAGGATGAAGCATTGAAGTATTAGGTCAGGGGTATATATAGAGTACGGGTAATAAAACGACTGAAGGATGTGGTGTTAGTCATCAGTAGTTTTGAACGACTGTTGACATGGTATGATCCGTTCAGACGTTGAAACAGCTGAAGTCGTGGTGTTAGGCATCAGAAGTTAGAAAACTACTGAAGACAATGGTTTTGACTTCAGATGATGAAACAACTGAGGACATGGTGTTTGGCATCAGTAGTTATGAAACTACTGAAGACAGTGGTTTTGTCATCAGCTGTTGTAAACAACTGAAGACTTGGTATTAGTCATCAGTAGTTATAAAACTACTCAAGACATGGTATTGCTTCAGTTGTTTAGAATGAAACAACAGTTGTACAAACGACTGAGGAGAAATTTCTCATCAGCTGTTTTCGTCAATTCTTAGCTTTTCAGCTGTTTCATACTGTCCTCAACACATTCATCAGCCTTTTTGGCTGATTTCAGTTGTTTCATAGGACATCAGTACTTATCTGTGTATACTGATTTCAGTAGTTGTAACTGCATCAGTAGTTTTAACTACATCAGTATTTTAGAACAGATGAAGTACTTCAGTACTTAGGAGACATTTAGCCTTCAGTAGTTATAAAAACTGCTGAGGGTAAAAGAACTCATCAGTACTTATATGTGACATAGTTACCAATGATCATCAGTACTTATTACCAAGATCATCAGTAGTTGTCACTTATTCTAGCTGCAGCATACCAAGCCTTAACACCAGGTTTTGGAAAGTTGAACTATCCAAAGGCTTAGTAAAGATGTCTGCAAGCTCATCAGCACTAGGCACAAACTTAGGATCAATCAGACCATTTTCAAAACAATCCCTTATAAAATGATGTCTGATCTCTATATGTTTGGTCCTAGAGTGCTGGACTGGATTTTTGACAATGCAAAGAGCTGAAGCACTATCCATAACAATGAAGTCTTAGTCTCTGTAATGCCATAATCCAAAAGTTGGTTTTGAAGCCAGAGTACCTGAGATGTACAACTTGCAGCTGCAATGTACTCTGCTTCAGCAGTTGATGTAGCAACTGAGGTCTGTTTCTTGCTCTGCCAAGAAATCAAGCAGTTGCCTAGGAATTGACATCCACCAGAAGTTGATTTCCTCGTCAACTTACACCCTGCATAGTCACTGTCAGAAAAAAGCAACTAACTTACCAGAATGTCCAGTAGAATACCATAAACCTAGATATGGAGTGCCTTGCAGATATCTAAAGATCCTCTTGACTGCAATCAGATGAGACTCTTTAGGTGCAGCCTGAAATCTGGAGGTAGAGGAACCAGTTCCCACACTTGCTGTTTCTTGAACTGAAGAAGCTCAAGCTGCATGGCATCAACCCATCCATTGTCCTTTAAAGCAATGTGATAATTCTTTGGCTCTTGCTGACTGATGAAGAGAGCATAGAAGCAGAAATTTGACAATTGACTTCTTGTTGATACTCCAGCTGTGATATCACCAATGATTTGAGACATAGGGTGATTCTTCAGATCTTGATACACAATGAGATCTGTGCAAGTGTTTGTAGCTGGCTCAGCAGTAACAGATGGTGATGGTGAATCATTTCCTTGAAACCAATCAGTGGATGGTAATTCAAAAGAAGTTGAATTCGAAGAGATCTCATCAGCATTTGTTGTGGATGGTGCTACTGGAGCTACAGGAACATCAGGTCTAGCAGAATCAGGCAGTTGATCACTAAACCTGAAGAGGTTAGTACTGCAATCATCATCATCATCAGCACAAGCAGTACCACCAGGTGGTGAACTGTTGACAGGAGCAACAGTAGGAGTTTGATAAGGAACATATTTTAGTATGTCCAAATCAAATAACTCCACAGGGCTTTGTGGAATCTTGTCCTTTGGAGATTCATTGAACTTAACATGTAGAGTTTCTTCAACCATATTTGTTCTGCAGTTGAAGACTCTGTATGCCTTGCAAGTAGATGAATAACCAACAAAATACCCTGCATCCACCTTAGGATCAAATTTATGGAGTTGATCCTTTGTGTGGAGAATAAAACAGGGACACCCAAATGCTTTGAAAAATGAAATCAGAGGAGCCAAATGATGGAGGACTTCATATGGAGTCTTCATCAACCTCTGATTTACTAAAATTCTATTTTGCACATAGCAAGCTGTGTTGACAGCTTCAGCCCAAAAGGTCAGCGGCAAACCAGAGTCAGCCAGCATGGACCTTGCAGCTTCAATGAGGGTCCTGTTATTTCTCTCCACTACTCCATTTTGTTCTGGAGTCCTTGGAATGCTAAACTGCCTTTTGATTCCCTTTGAAAGATAGAAGTCATCAAGTGTATGATTTCTGAATTCAGTTCCATTGTCACTCCTAATACACTTGACTGGAAGGGAATACTGCTTCTCAATATACAACACAAAGTGGATAATCTTCTGAGCAGCCTCATCCTTTGAATGTAGAAAGAAAGTCCATACAAATTGGAGTAATCATCCACAATTACCAGACAGTATTTCTTCTTTGCCATGCTCATTACTCTCACAGGACCAAATAAATCCATATGCAGTAATTGCAAGCAGGCAGTGGACCTAGGCACTTCAATAGGAGGGAATGAGACTTTGTGCTGTTTTCCTTTTAAACAAGCAGTGCAGGTTTCATCACAGTGGAACTCCTTTATTGGTAAGCCTCTGACTAAACTATTGTGGGTAAGCTGATTCATGTTTTTGAGATTAACATGACCAAGCCTTCTGTGCCACAGTTTAGATTCTTGAGAAGAGGCTTTGGAAAATAGGCAAGGATTGCCTTTGAGATCTATTTTCTTGGAAAGATCTAAGGCATACACTCTTCCTGTCCTGTTGGCTCTCAGGAGAGTGTGATCATCCAACACCTTGTCAATCAAGTGCAAAACTTTGGATGACAGAATCCTACAGTTTTGACTGGTGAAAAGAGCAACATGGCCTTTATCACACATTTGACTGACACTCAAGAGATTGTACTTGAGATTTTCAACATGATTAACATCATCAAATTTGATTTCTCCATTGGAGACAAAGCCCTTACCAATGATGTAACCCCTAGCATCATTGCCAAAAGAAACAAATCCCTTCTTTCCTTGAGAGTAGTCATGAAGAAGAGAGCTGTTCCCAGTCATGTGCATAGATCCCCCACTGTCTACATACCAGATGCTACTTTGGCATGTTGAAGAACCCTGCAATAATAAACAATCAGTTAGTTTTGGAGACCCAAACCTTTTTGGTTTTGGGCCTGGTCTCATCAATAGATGGAAAACTAACAGGTTTATTTGAAACAACAGCCTGAGAGGAAGAAGATGGTGAAGAAGAGGAATCCTTTGGCTTGAACCTCCTTTTCTGTGGTTTCAACATAGGAGCATCTAGTTGGTTAACTCTACCCAACACATGTTGAACCATCATGACCAGCTGTGTCTGATTTTGTGATAAAGCTTTCAGCTCATCAGACACATTGCCAGTGGAGTTTGATAAGTTCCTATGTTGCACCTTCTTCTTCTAAGCACTCTCAGCTGTCACCTGTTTAACCCCTTCTTTTTGGATTTCTTTGAGGACTTAAGGGTTACAGGATTTGATGTTGCTGATACAAATGTGGTCTCAAACTCAGTTTTCATTTTTACCATTTTCTCTTTAATTTCTTCTTTTTGTTTGAGTTTGGAACCTCTTTTGTACCAACAATCATCTGTAAGATGATTGAACAAACCACATACTTCACATGGTTTCTTCTTCATCTTAGGTTGATCATCAACTAAAGAGGGTGAAGCAACTGAAGACTTGTTCTTCAATGCTTTGGAAGCATTGTTTGCTTTCTTGACTGCCTCTTTTGTAGTCTTCAAACTCTTTCTACTGGCAGTTTTCTTCTCTTCAGTACTGACAGCAGTTGAAGTTTGAACTTCAGGTGTTAAATCCTGCTCTCTAGTCCTTTGAGGACCTTCAGAATTAACTCCTGAGTTGATCAACTTATTGATCATGTGAGTGTCAGCATTTGAACCATCAACATCAGCTGATAGGTTTAAAGAGGGCTTGATGCTGACTGCTACTTCTGATTGTGCTGTATCAGAAAGTAGATCACATGATGTGATGGATTGGTTATCACTCTCACCATCAGATTCTACTTCTGCTCTTGGAGTAAAATCTGTAGGTGGAGCAGTGTGATTGTAAACAATGCCAAACTTCATATTGGAAGAAGATTGCTTACTAAGAAGCATTTCAAAACCTTTGCATGATTGTACCCATCTATCACACTCTACCTGGGTAACTACAAGGGTTTCTTTGAGATCTTTGTACTTCTCTAGAAGTACCTCTTCTCTAGCCTTATCATCAATTATTTGGCATTTCAGTTTATAAATCTCATCATTTTTATCTTTAAGCACAGACTCAAACTCAGCTTTGTTTTTGGAAATTATTTGTTCTAGCTCAATGTTCTTATTAATTAAAGCTACATTTGCTTCTCTAATGGAAGCAAATGCTGCTATGCATGGTTCAGAACATAATTTGGCTTTTGCCTCAGAGGATACCTGTGATACCTGAGGTGTAGAGGCATTAGAAAATGAAGTATCAGCAGACTCCAAAGCCATAAGAGCTAGATTCCAAAAGGACTGTCACCACCATGTTGACCAACACCTGAGAACAGTTGTTCATGACCAGACATGTCATCTGGTAAACTGCTCCAGTCAACAACTCCTGGGGTGAAGAAGCTGTGTTGTTGAGGTTGAGTTTGTTGATGAGATTGGGATGGCTGAGGTTCTGGTAGTGCATGAGGTTGTGGTGCCATAGGAACTTGAACTTGATTTGACTGTGGCATGTAATAACAAGGGTAAGGATATGGCATTTGACCCTAAGGAACAAAGTATGTAGGAGATTGTCGTTGAGGATGATGACTAGAAGTGACAGGATGTTGCCCTCTGTGTTGTTGACTATTGCCAGGAAAAGTCACAAAAGGTGCAGTGGAGTTAGATCCAGTTGATCTACACTCTCTTGCAAAGTGTCCAAGCCTTTGGCATTTGTGACACCTCAACTTGCTCTTGTCAAAACCAACTTTGGTTTTGCCAGAGAGTCCTGGGAATTTTCTTCCTGTTCTTTTGTAGAACTTCTGAGATCTGATATTTATCAAGGCCATTTGGCTCAAAATATCCATCTCTTCTAAGTCATCATTAGCAATCCCCTTGAGATCATCCATAATGAAGCATAAATTGTCATTATTACACCCAGTAAACTGACCATCAACACTCACAAATGCAGAATCAGAAGTGTTTGAAGAGAAATTAATATGCTCATCATACTAGCATTCAGATGAAGCATATTCTGACTCATGACCCACCAAGGCAGTGTTGCCTGGTACAAAGTCTTCAGTGAGCTTTCCAGATGAAGACAACTTTCTCTTCTGTTCTATCTCTCTCCCAAATGTGAGCAGTTTCCCATGGAGTTGGGTGAGAGATAGTTTGTCCAAACTTGCACTGGAGCGTAGGACAATAGTATATGTGTCCCATCTCTCAGGCAGTGATCTGAGAAATCTGTTATTCATCTGAATGTTTGTGTACTCAAGTTTGACCATTTTTAATTCAGAGATCAAACAAGAGAACCGCTCAAATTGTTGAGTCAGTGTCTCACCCTTTCTATGAGAGAATGTCTCATATTGTTGGGCAAGGATTTCTCTATTATTTCCAAGACCTCATCTGTTCCTCCAAATTGTTCTTTCAAGGCATTCCAGAGGTCATGGGCAGTTCATGATGCATTAGCCCAGAGTAGATTTCATTGGGCAGTGCCATGGCCAAAATTCCATGGGCTTTTGCATCAATTTCAAGCAACTTCTTATCCTCATCTGAGTATTGCTCCCTCCTCTTCGGAACCATTTGATTGGTTTCCGGGTTATTCACCATAGGCTTGTGTGGACCATGTACCACTGATGTCCAACAACCTGCGCTGTTAACAGACAGGTGATGGAGCATTCATCGTTGCCATATGTTATACTCATTCCTAACCAGCATTGGTGGCTTGGTTGAGGAACCAGTATTATGAGGATCATTGGAGGGAGTAGTCATTTTCAGTTCAAAAACAATTTAATTCAAGCTTTTAAAAGTTTTACACAGACCACAACAAACTCAATGAAAACCGAGAGAAGATCTCAGGATGAATGACCAGTAATACAGAAAATTCAATCTCTATAACCGTTTCTTGCAAAAACAAAAGCTAATTCAATCAAACTTAGATCTTGAATAGCAGTTTCAATGATCAATTATTAGATCGATCAATGATTAACCTGCTCTGATACCATTTGAGAGGATCAGCGATCACAAGTTTGATGTATTAGAGTTCAAAGCAGCGGAATAAGAACAGGAATTAGACAAATTGTAGCAAGTTATTGATACTTGTATGCATTAAGAGCACATACGGTTATAGTGAGAGAATATATATTTCTGATTCAAGGAATGTTTATAGATATAGAATATTTCTAATCAAATCATTCAAATCATTCACATATTACAATAGGTTGTCACTCCTTATATAGAGTGCAACAATCACTGCTGTTATCACGGAAAGTGGCAACTGGCAGATCTATTACAAAAATAACTAAATCTTAACAAACTACTGAAATGTTCACAACTACTGAGAACATATCAGAGTGTTAAGATGCAGAATATAAAACTACTGATTAGAAACTACTGAAACTACAACGACTGAAGAACAAGCTCTTCAGTCGTTTTACAAAACTACTGATATCACAACTACTGAAGAAGTACTCTTCAGCAGTTGTGACAAACTACTGAGGCTTCAGTACTTGATCTTCAGACTTTGACCTTCAGGTGTTTCATCAGCTGATGACTTCAGTGGATGTCATCAGCTGATGTCTTCAGTCTTTGTCTTCAGACTTTGTACATCAGTTGTTGATCTTCAGCACTTGTAAACTCTTCAGCTGTTGTACTTTAGTACTTTGGTCTTTCAACTTCAGCACTTGCATTCTTCAGCTGTTGTACTTCAGCACTTTAGTTCTTCAGCTGATGCAGTCTTCAGCACTTGATCTTCAGCTGTTGAAGTCTTCAGCACTTGTCAAACTGCTGATGAGGCTTTTAGCAGTTGGACTTAGAGGTTTTCTGATCTTGGCTCATTGTTTCTTTTGGTCCAACAGAGATACATCAGAGAACCAATAATTGCCCTATACTGATGTTGATCAGTATCCTCCCCTCAAGGTCAGCACAAAGATTATGGTTTCTGGGTATGGGTATATTGCTTGGCTTACAATCCTTCATCTCAAATCTTTCTAAGATGTTAGAGACATACTTAGATTGATTAATGAAGAACCCTTCCTTGATTGCTTTACCTGAATTCCAAGGAAAAAGTCCACTTTTCCCATGGAACTCATCTCAAACCTTTTCTTCATAATGCTTTCAAACTCCTTACATATTTGGTCATATGAAGAACCAAATATGATGTCATTGACATAGACTTGAACAAGCAAAATGTTGTTTCCAGACTTTCTGATGAAGAGAGTCTTGTCAATGGTACCTCTAGTATGGCCATTCTTTAGAAGAAACTGAGGCAAAGTCTCATACCACAGCCTAGGTTCTTGGTGCAGCCCATATATAACCTTATCCAATTTTGCACACATAGTTGGGGTGCTGTGGATCTTCACATCCTGGAGGTTGGCATACATAGACTTCCGCATCTATATCCCTATATAGAAAGGCACACTTGACATCAACTTGGTAACAAGTGAAGTCCTTGGATTCAGCATAAGCAAGGAAGATCCTAACTGCCTCAAGTCTTGCAATAGTTGCAAAGACATCAGTATAATCACGTCCTTCCTCTTGGGTGTACCCTTGAGCTACAAGTCTTACTTTATTCTTGATGATCAAGCCTCTATCATCTCTCTTATTTTTGAAAACCCATTTAGTGCCTATAGGTACTTGAGCAGATCGTAGCTGACATAGGTTCCATACCTTCTGTCTCTTGAATTGAAGCAATTCCTCTTGGATCGATTCAAGCAACTACTATCTTTTAAGGCATCTTCCCCATTCTTAGGTTCCATCTGTGATAAAAAGCATGAGTACAAGCAGACATTCCCATGATAAGTCTGTCCTCTTGTTCTCACACCTTTAGAGACATCCCCTATGATGTTCTCAGTTGGATGAGTGTTATCAATCCTAAGGCGAGGAATCACTTCCAGCAGCTGATATATATCCAGGTTGGACATATTCTTCTCAAGAACTGGAACACTTTCTCTAGCTGCTGTTTCATAATCATTCATTGAGGACTGATTGAATGAGTGAGAAACATCATCAATGGTTGGCTGTAGAATAGCATCAACAGTTGCCTGTTCCATCAAGATGCTATGTTCATGAGCTAGGTGTTATCTAGGATCACCTGATGAGTTTCCGGGATCTGCAGGTGATTCACTTATTGAAGCCTCACTATTCCTTGATATGGTTATGTTGTCTGATCTATGAATAGTGGGAGCTTGATTTATTGCAGCTCTTGGAGAATTTGGACGAGGTCTGGGTAGCTCAAACAATTGATCATCAACAATAGCATTAGCATCATTTTGAGTACCTGTTCCAACTGAAACATTCTCACAAGAAGGTTTAGAATAGTTTGGAAACAATTCTAAATCAAAGATATGATCAGGGCCATTCTCCCTAACACAAGGAGTATGCTCATTAACAACTATATTGGATCACTCCTCAAATTGTTGATTCTTGATCTTTTATATTCTATAAGCTTTGGAGCTGGAAGAGTATCCAACAAAGATAGCATCATCCGACTTTTCAGCAAATTTTGCTAAATTGTCTTTTGTGTTAAGTATGGTACACCTGCTGCCAAAGGACCTTAGAAAGCCAATGAACGATGACCTCTTGTTCCATAGCTCATAAGGGGTTTTTCCATGTGGCTTAAGTAGAAGAACTTTGTTCTGCACATAGCATGTAGTGCTGACTGCCTCCGCCCACAATGTTAGAGATAGTTTTGAATCAGCTAGCATAGTTCGAGCAGCGTTAATAAGTGTCCTGTTCCTCCTCTCAGCAACACCATTTTGTTGAGGAGTTCTGGGAGCACTATATTGTCTGGCAATCCCTTTTGAGTTACAGAATTAGTCAAGAGTGATGTTCTTAAACTTGGTACCTTGATCACTTCTAATTATTTTAACCTTGTGATAAATTTGATTTTCTATTTTAAGAATAAAAGATTTTAATGTTTCAGCCGTTTCATCTTAAGTTCTTAAAAAGAATACCCATGTAAATCTTGTAAAATCATCAATTATCACAAGGCAGTATGATTTCCTTCGAATGCTCATTATACTTGTAGGACCAAAAAGATCCATGTGCAATAAGTGTAATGGAGTAGTGATGGAGTTAACACATTTGGATTTGTGAGATGTCCTGTGTTGTTTCCCTTTCAGGCATGCAACACAGTTATCGTTGCAGAAAAACTCCTTTTTAGGCAAACCATGTACCAAATTATTTTTAGCCAATTTATTCATTGTCTTAAAATTTACATGACATATACATTTATGACATAGTGTTGATTCATCACTATTAGCTTTGGAAAGAAAGCATGATACTTCACCCATTGGGGAAGCATTTTTCATATCCAGCTTGTACATATCCCCTTTCCTGGGAGATCTAAGAAGCACCAATTCCGGAGGAATGGTCATCCCTGGTTTAAGGATAATGCACTTATGTTCTGTGAAAAGTATTTGGTGCTTTTGATCACAAAACTGAGAAACACTTAACAGATTGTGTTCAAGCTGTTTGACAAAGTGGACTTTGCAACCTTTAACTTACCATTGGATATACCCCCTCTACTAGAAATATATCCTCCACCCTCACCTCCAAATTGGACAGGACCTCCATCATTGTTTTGAAACTATTGAAGGAGAGATCTGTTTCCTGTCATGTGCCTAGAGCATACACTGTCTACAATCCAGACATTGTTGTTTTTGTTATATGGATGTCCCTGCATATAAGATCAGATTGTTGGTTTTGATTGGAAACCCAAGCCTTGCTAGTCTTGGGTTCTTCCAAGGATAATGACATAATTGAACCAAAAGATATGCATGAGGGTTCACTAGATGTCTTTGAAGAAGAGGTTTGGGCTGCAGCATCTTCCTTGATCTTCCAGTCCATCCTTTGGTTGATCTTGGAGGATGAGCTTGTTGAAGCTTTTGCAGCATGGCCTTCTTCCGGAGCTTCTTTCTTTTTGGAAGAAGCCTTCACCACCTTTTCTTTCGAAGCAGTCTTCTTCTGGGATGGTTTCAAGGGAATCTTCTTGTTCTTTTGAATTTTAGTAGCATTTGCTTCTGAGGCCATTTTCCCTTCAAAAGAAAGAGTTTCTTCCGAAATCAACCATGCTTCGGAAACCATCTTTCCCTTCTTCATCACTTGAAATGTTTGAAAAGGTCCAAATGTGAACCTTCCCTGACTCCTTCATTTCTAAAATTATTTGCATAATGTGTGCTTGCAGGATTGTAGTAACAATCTTTAGCCATGTGGTTTTGCAGACCACACATTAAGCATGCAATGCTAGTCTTTTGGGAATGTGAGGGTTGCTGTTTCTTGGGCTTTTTCTCTTCATAAGCAACCTTTCCCTTCAACTTCTAATCCTTTGGTAGGACAGGTGTGCTGGTATTACACTCCTTTCCTGAATCAGAAGTACCTAACACTTGGAATCTAGCTGAGATAAAGACACCTTTCTGCTTTGGTTCAATCTTCAGCTTGGACTCAGCCTGTTTCTTGGGAGTTCTTCTAGCAACTTTAGCTCTACTTCTTCTGGCCTTAGTGGTTAGGATTTGATCCTCACTAGGAGGGATGGGTACATCTACATGTTCCTTCCCTGTGGTGTCCACTATTGTTGCTTCATCCTTCAACTCTACTAAGTAAGGGTCAGCAGTTGGAACCTCTTGATCCTCAATACCATATCTTGGTTGTCTAACAGACCCATAAGAGTGTGGTGGAGCAATTTCATTAGTTCCCAACCCTCCTTAGTTCTGATAACAGAGTTTGGAGTGGGAGGATGATGCAATAATAACTTGGAAGTTCTGCTCAGAAAAAGCATGCTTCCTTGCATGAGCCTAGGAGTGACAAGCTGGGCTTGAGCCTCAGACAATCTGGATATCAGATCTTTTATTTGAGTCTTGTAGTTGGTGTGTTCATGTTTTAACAGGGACACATTTTTCTCTAACTCCTCAATTTTCTTTTGGTAGTCAGATTCAGCCCTTTTAAAATCCGACTTTAAGATATTTAAAGACTCAATATCAGATCTAATTTTCATATTGTAATCCTGATATAATTAACCTTAGCTATACAGGAAAGAATACACAAATGTTCATATACCTGGTTATCATCTGTCCCGGCCATGAGAGCTTGAGGAGAAGTCAAATCATGTACCATGAAGCTCAAGTCAACTTCTTGAGCCATTGCAGCTATTTCAGTTGACTTTTCAGTGGGCTTTGAGGTTGAGGGATGTGTGGAGGCCTGTGGGGTTCCTGGATTGGTCTTGGGAGCCTTGCATTCCTTTGCAAAGTGACCGAGTTGGTTACAGTTGTAATACTTTGCTTTGGTGATGTCAAACCCAAACTTGCTCGTAGTTGGGTTTTGAGGGAATTGCCTTCCAGTCCTCTTAAATAACTTCTTTGCTCTATAAGTTAAAAGAGCCATCTGGTGGAAAATGTCCACATACTCTACATCGTCTGGATTAAAACACACAAGATCATCAAAACAGTATTGAAAATCACTGGAGTGTCCACTTCCTTAGACAAAGGCACAACATTCCTCAAAGGAATTGTGTTGAGCCTGTTGAGACCTTGGAGTCTCATGAAAAGTGTTGTATGGTCCAACAGAGCAGGATGGCTGCTGGTAAGTCAGGTATTGCTGAGGTTATAGGGGTATTAAGCCTTCAGCAACCATTAAAGCATTGCTAGCAGGAAGACTCGTGGGTCTGCCTCTTTGGTGGCCCTTCTTACTCTCTATCTCTAGGCAATATCTATCAAGGATGCCATAGAGTTCAGTCATAGTAAGAGTGTTCAAGTTTTCTGTTCTCTTAATAGAGACACAGTAGAATGTCCACTCGTTTGGAAGAGCACTCAGGAAATTTCTAGTAAGATCTCTAAGTTTGGGAGTGATCTTCACAGACTAAAGAGAAAAATAAGATACATGTACGTGAAATACTACTAGTTGAGAGTCTCTCCAACAATATGAGTGAAGTTCTCGAACTTCTGCTTCAGTGAGTCCTACTTGGAGTCGTTGGAGTTTGCATACATCTGAGCAAGTGCACCAAACAATTCTTTGGCAGTCTTACAATGCTCGAACCCCACCATTATGGAGTTCGGTATTGCAAGCATAAGAGTGGTCATAGCATTGTTGTCGATGTCCATGTTCTTATGGTCCTCGTCAGAATAGTCTTCAACAACTTTTTCTATCATGGCACCATTTCCTCCGGGTGAAGCCACCTTGGGTTTGTACGGGCTGTTGACAATGGAGTTACATATTTTGTTGTCTTGGTATGTGATGAAGCCTTCCATTCTTCTGCTCCAGACTTGAATTTTTCAGGAGTAATGATGGGAGCCTTTGTCATAGTTCCCATCTCTACTTCGGATTTGCTAAGGGGCATTTTGAGTGAGTGAGTTGTAGGGAGGAATGAAAACCAAGTTAATTTGGATGGTTAGATCACGCAATCAAGAGCCCAAAAGTTCTGATACCGATTGAAGGATCGGTTAAAGTCACATACACTTCGTTTTTTCTCTCAAACTCCCTTGAACAACACTCGGATAAAGATAGAGTCAATAAGAGTTGATCATAATATAATAAGTAATAAAAAACACAAAAAAAAAATTTCAAGGTACTTTTATATATTGCTTCTTAACTCAAATATTACAAGACTCTTACATGTAGTATGTAATGAGTTACAATGAGACCTATATATAATACTACCTACAGCCGGATATACTTTGATACCAGCTGGGATCCTATAACTAAAGCCTATACTACAAGACTTTAGTTTAAGGTATCTCTGATAAAGTCTTATCTGAGATATTGTAGTCAGGACATGTCCCTGACTTACCTTTTGTCACTAACTGAAGTTAGTAACATGTACTATCATAAAAGGTGAACATTGGAATAAAGTATGGTCAACTACATGGCCCTTTAGGAAGATGCCATGCAGTATCAGAGATCTGCAGTGGAGTGTCAGAGACCATACTTGGGTCCACTGGTTCATAGCATTGTTTTCCGAAGGTTAAATGGCTATGGAAGAACAAGTACTTCCGAAGCCACTTAACCTTTAGAAGAGGCTACTTCTTTCGCGGCTTGGGAACTTCTTCTTTTCTTCATACATCGGAAGTAGTCTTCTGATTGTTCTTCTAAGACTTGATCTTCGTAAGCATGCTCTTGACTTCGAAAGTAGATTCTGTCTTCGGAAGTTGATCTTTCACTTTGTCTTCGGAAGAACTCTACAACCTTCGGAAGTTCCATGCTAAGCTTCGGATGCCTTTGCATGTAGCACAGAAATTATCTAAGTGATTTGTTTTTGGTTGCACCAGCCTTCTTTCTTGGTCCAACAGATTTGAAATTAGTGCCTTGGGGGAACTCAATTTCTTTTTGGGAATTCAAGTGAAGCAAGTTGAAGATAGAGTCGTCATAAGTCAATCAAAGTGTGTTCTAGACATACTTAAGAGATTCAACATAACTGATTGTAAGATTGCTAAGACATCCATAGCAAGAAACCACACCCTTGGAACTGATCTTAAGGGGGAGTTTGTGGATGAACCCCTTCACAAGGCTATGATTGGGTCTCTTACGTATCCAATAGCTAGCAGGCATCATATCATGTTTGCTACATGTGTTTCTGCAAGATATCAAGCCAACCCTAAGATTTCTCACCTTGTCACTATCAAAAGGATTCTAAGATACCTCAAAGGTGCTTCAAACTTGGTATGTGGTATCCTAAGAACTCCGACTTCAATGTGTATGATTATACAAATAGTGATTATGGTGGTTGCAACATGACTGCAAAGTCCACATCTGGGGGATGTCAGTTTCTGGGTGGAAGGGTTGTCTCCTTGCATTGCAAAAAGCAATCTTGTGTCTCTGCATCAACTGCTAAAGCTGAATATATAGCTGCTACAAGCTGCTGTGCTCAGGTGCTATGGATTCAAAATCAAATGCTTGACTATGGATTAAACTTTAAGTTGACTACTATTCACATAGACAACAACAGTGTTATCTCCATCATAGAGAATCATGTGCAACACTCAAGGACCAAACACATCAACATCAGGTATCATTTAATTAGAGATTATTTTGAAAAACAATTAATTAAACTAGTCAAAGTCCACACAAAGGAACAATATGCTTATCTTTTCACAAAGGCTTTTGATGAAAAAAGATTTAAATATCTTATATCAGCTATTGGGATGATAAACTTTGTGTAGGTTTTTCTTAATCTAATTCTTATTGTGTCAACTATAATAAGTCCCTAATTACCGTGGATGAAAATCTTTTGAAGACTTTCCTTAGATTTTTTAAAAATTTTGATCCTTCGGAAGATATGCTTTTATCTTCGGAAAAAATCATACCTTCAAAACAAATAATTGTCTAAGTAACTTACCTTCGAAAGAAATTTCTGAAATATCTTCCGAATCTTAACACTTGTCTGAAGCAAATTAACTCTTGGAAGCTTTGCTCCTCTAAACAAAGTATTCAAGTTTTAGTTCTCTCCCGGAGCGAATTTTCATAACTCTTAGGAAAATCTTCCGAAGTCATTTTAGCTTCGGAAGCTTTTTCATTAAAACTTCTGAAGATAATTTACCTTCGAAAGCTATCCATACTTTCAAAACCATTCTATACTTTCGTACATGATCACACATCGTACGTACACATAGATAGTATCATTATTATCTTCTTTTACTCTTCCTCACTTTCTTTCTTTACTTCTTTCCATATCAGTGTCATCAGCTATACCCCAACGTATGCATAAAGCGGGTACTAGGCCGAAGATCATAAATGACTTCCATAACACACATAGCCTGACACCAGCACTGATGCAAGCGACAAAGATCCCAATTGTATACTACACCCCAAACGTATGCACAAAGTGGGTACTGGGCCGAAGATAATAAATGACTTCCATAACGCACATAGCCTGGCACCACCAACAGAGTAAGTATCCATAATAACGCATGTACTATACAGCTAGTTAGTCACAAAGAATAGACCCCTATGTGTATCCTTATGTGTTAGCTAAACTACACATAGTTGAGCTTACGACATTTTAGAGTCGTGCACCTCCGTACATTTTGCTTGCAAGTCTTTCTTTACTTTCACTATCATTAATGCATGCATTCTTTCTTTATGTTCCTCTTTTCATTATCTTCCACTTTATGTTACATAATACTTTTTATTTCATTCATCAACATTCAATGGAAAGTCATGGAAAATTATAGACATAACAAGGAACTTAAACATAACATTACAGAACATCACTATACAAGGAATCATCATACATGACATCACAATCATCATACATGCCATAACATAGCCCAAACATCATCAAAAGTCAACTTACTTCACCCCTAGGAACATCCCAATTCAAACACTACATTTCACTTTTTTCCCCATAAATCTGAAAATAATTGAAGTCTTAGGCGCATGGGCACTATTCAGGCGCATGGGCACTATGCAGGCGCATGGCCTTTCAGGTGCAGGGGGAACACTTAGGCGCATGGGGAACTTCCTCGAGCATGGGCACTATTTGGGTTCATGCGCAACACTTAACCATTCTAGGCAAATTCTAGGCACATGGGCACTATGCAGGCGCATGGGAATCCTAGGCGCATGGGCACTTAGTCAATTTGTCCTATTTCTAGGTGCATGGCTACTATTTAGGCGCATGAACTTTGGGCGCATTGGAACAATTAGAAAGTTCATGAACGTTAGGCGCATGGGCCATTTTTAGGCGCATGGGTAACCAACCTATACTATATTCATACTATTTTGGTCCCAATCATCAACTATCATGTTCTAGGCTTAGTTCTAACATTCTAAACAACAAAACATGTTCATTACACAATAATACATCATCAATCACCCCGAAGCTATCTTAGGGAAGTCTTGAATAAATCTCCTATAATAGCTCGCCAAACCCAAGAAATTACGAATCTCTGATGACGTCTTTGAAGACTTCCATTGCATCACCACCTCCACATTTGCTAGGTCCACCGTAATCCCCTCGGGATTCACTACATGACCCAAGAAATAAATTTTGTGAAACCAGAATACGCACTTGGAGAACTTAGCATATAACTTCTCCCTCCTCAACGTCTCCAAAACCTCCTGAATATGATTGGCATGCTCCTCAACGCTCTTCAAATAATTCAAGAAGTCACCAATGAACACAATCACTGATTTATCTAACATTAGCCAACGCACTCGATTCACTAAGTCCATAAAAGCAGCAGGCGTGTTGGTTAAACCAAAAGACATAACGAGAAACTCGTAGTGTCCATAAGGCATGCAAAAAGATGTTTTAGGAATATCTTTAGTTGATGGTAACCGGATCGGAGGTCTATCCTCGAGAACCAACTGGCACCTTGGAGCTGATCAAACAGATCATAAATTCTCGGAAAGGGGTACCGATTCTTAATGGTCAACTTGTTTAGCTCACGGTCGTCTATAAACATTCTCATGCTACGAGTTGTATAGTACATGGATAATTGTGGATACTTACCCTATTGCTGGTACCAGGGTATGTGCGTTATGGAAGTCATTTATGATCTTCGCCCAGTACCCACTTTGTGCATACGTTTAGGGTCTAGTATACAATTGGGATCTTTGTCGCTTGCATCAGTGCTGGTGTCAGGCTATGTGTGTTATGGAAGTCATTTATGATCTTCGGCCTAGTACCCGCTTTGTGCATACGTTGTGGTATAGCTGATGACACTGATATGGAAAGAAGTAAAGAAAGAAAGTGAGGAAATAAGCTGATGACACTGATACGTTAGGGTCGTCTATACACATTCTCATGCTACCATCTTTCTTCTTCACAAATAAGACTGGAGCACCCCAAGGAAAGATACTCGGTTGAATGAACCCCTTTATCAAGCAACTCCTGCAATTGCTCCATGAACTCCTTGATCTCTATTGGAGCCAACCGGTTGGTGCTTTAGCAACAGGTTGGGCACCTGGTATCAGGTCAATCCGGAACTTGATCTCATAGTCAGGTGGCACTTCTGGTAAGTCTTTCGGGAAGATGCCTGGAAAGTCACACACCACCGGTACACCAGACAGTTGTGGTGTTGGGTATCCACATCCTTTACGTAGGCCAAGTAAGTACTACATCCACCCGTCATGCGCTTTCCCGCCACTGCCATCGAAATCACTTTTGGAATTGTAGTGACCCGATCACCGTACACTGTCACCAAACTCCCATCAGGCGCTGTCAATCGAATCATCTTCCTGCTAGACACAATGTTCGCCTTGTAATCCGCCAACCAATCCATTTCTAGGACTACCTTGAACCTTCCTAAGTTTATCATGAACGGTCTAACATGAAACTTGTGACCTTCTAATTCTATGTCACAACCTTTTATCATCTTAGAAATTCGGGTAGACTTACCTATGGCCGTTTCTACATTAAAGGGCTTATCTATACTCTTACTACTAACTGGCAATTTGGCACATAAAGAAGCATAAATAAAACTTTTACTATACCAGAATCAAATAACACAGAAGCTAGAGTTTGATTTACTAGAAACGTACCTGACATAACATCGGGGTCCGTCAGCCATCGGCTTCTTGCATTCCCGACTCCTGTTCCCTCCTCGCCACAATTATAGTACCTCCTTACCCCATACTTCTTTCCACATGTCCGGTCCTTCCACATCAGAATCAGACATTGGATCCCACTCTACATTCCCCAGTGTGCTCTCATCCACACTTAACACACCTCCTCGACCCCGCATCGAATATGACCGCACGTCGGTTATCCACCTGTGCACCTTTATTTCTTGGGGCAGCCCCGCCATGTCCAAATAGCTTCCTGTTCCAATTTCAGTCACCACCACCCTTCTTTTTCACCTCAGTCACTACCACTTCACGCTCATCATACAATCTTCCCTCCAAATCAACCGCCGACCTAAACGTACTAGGTCGGGTGGCAATCAGGTGCCTGTGAATGTCTGCTAGCAATCCTTGGATATATCTCTTAATCTATCATGACAAAGGCGTCACCTGATCGTGCACCAGCCGTGCCATCTTATTAAACTTAGTGGTGTACTGCTAATGGGTCATTGTTCCCGCCTCTAACTATAGAAACTCCCTCTCAACTTTGTCCATCTCTCGGTGAGGAAAAAACTCCTTAATCACCAGCTTCTTCAACTCTGGCCACCACATTCTTCGAATCACCCGACTACCTTTGGCTTGGACAATATTGTCCCACCAACACAAGCCGAGTCCACAAACGATTGGGCAACAAACTTCATATTCTGGACCATTCGGCACTCGGGTTCTTCATGAAGCACCTCTTCAGCTCTAGGTCTCCTTCCCGTGACCCATGGTTCAGCACCACGTCCACCACGACCTCCACCACATGAAGCCTTTGACGATCTACGACCGACCATCCTTTAAACACGTTATAAGATTCAAAAAATAACATGGTCATTGAAGTGAATAGGTCTTTTTATGTCAAGTATAATAACTCCCTAATTACAGTGGCCAGTTGTGATTAACCACTTACTTTGCTCTTCATACCCCAATCATTTCATATCTGGACTACATAAGTATCTAAATCTACTAACAACACATAAACCACATAACATACGCACATAATGTCGGTTTTCATGAAGGAAAATACCTGATGGCATGCAACTACTCGGACTGGCATCCCATCCCTTTGTCCCATTTTTATTTAAGTTTAGGTTTCGTTTGAAATTTTACCCATTTCACTTAAACTTTGGCTCTGATACCAACTTGTAAGGCCCCATTCTCTCGACGCTCATAGCTGGTCAATCATTGCACATAAAACGTACGGTTACACTAACTTTAATAAAACATTGCAGTGGAAACATTTAAACAAACATTTCGATTCATGATAATAATCACTTTTGCAAAATAATACAACATTCATTACAAAATATCATTTGTTCGCATTACAATGCAAAAACATAATACAAATGAATGCCATCCAAAATAAGCCAAGTAGTCGCCTCAGGCCATCCTTAAGAACAATCACCTGCCAATTGGAACACATAAAAGTCAACATTACCGAGTGAATTCTAGTTTAAAATCAAATATACTCACTTTCTTTCAAAACCATTCTATACTTTCATACTGTTCATCAGTTTCTTTCTTTACTTCTTTTCGGATCAGTGTCATGAGCAATACCCTAAACGTATGCACAAAGCGGGTACTGGGCCGAACATCATAAATGACTTCCATAATGCACATAGCCTGGCACTAGAGCCGAGGCAAGTGATAAGGATCCTAATTGTATACTTCACCCCAAACGTATACACAAAGCGGGTATTGGGCCGAAGATCATAAATGACTTCCATACACACATAGCCTGGCACTAGCACCAAGGTAAGTATCCTCTATAATCCATGTTCTACACACCTGTTCAGTCACAAAGACTAGACCGGTATGTGTATCCTTATGGGTTAGCTTAACCACACATAGTTGAGCTTTCGACATTTTAGACTCGTGCACCTCCGTACATTCTGCTTCCAAGCCTTTCTTTACTTTCACTATCATTAATGCATGCATTCTTTCTTTACGTTCCTCTTTTCATTATCTTCCACTTTACGTTACATAATACTTTTTATTTTATTCGTTAACATTCAACGTAAAGTCATGGAAAATAACAAACATAACAAGGAACTTAAACATAACCTTGCAGAACATCACTATACAAGGCATTATCATACATGACATCATGTAACCCCAGTTATTTCTTTAAAGATAAGAAATAAAGAAAGAAAGAAAGAGAAAGAAAAAGAAAAGAATGAAAAACAATAAAACCCAAGTAGAGGTACTAAAAGTGTCAAAAGGAAAGAATGTTTGAAAAAGTGGGCGTAAAAGATGATGGCCGCTCACACTCTCTTCATACATATCCTTTCACTCGGATTTTAGAGAGAGAGAGAGTAACAGGATAAAAAAACTTTCGGGTTGTTTGAAAAAGAGTAGAAAGTCGAATTCAAGGTAGGAATTCATTGTTTTATGATGTTCTTGACTGGCCTTACCCTCGATTATATGCTTCTGTGTGTTCGGGTGTGTTTTTGGTGGTTTCTAGGCGCTTGAACTCAATTTGCAAACAGGTTTTGAGGAAGTCATAACCAAAGGCTGCTAAGGTGAGTTCTAGGACCCCTTTTTACTTGTTTTAAATATCTTTGGGTCTAGAAATGCATGTATGAAAATTTTTATAAAAATCGGTTTTCACCCGTATGCTTTATGTGTGTGCGTTGCGGGTGGGATTTGATTTTGGGCAATGTATGTGTTATGTGGATGTTATGGTTGTGTTTCTAAGACTTAGAATGTATGGTTTAAGCTTAGAATATGATACATGATAATTGGGCACTGCATTATGTTGTTCAAGGGTGAATTAGTCTAGTCTGCCCATGCGCTTAGAATTTGCCCAGAATGACTAAGTGTTGCCCATGTGCCGCAATAGTGCCCATGCACCTGTAAGTTTCCCATGCGCCTAACTGCTTCCCATGTGCCTGAATAGTGTCCATGTGCCTAAGACTTATAAAACTTCTGAGATTTTGGAAAAAATGTAAAATGTAGGCATTCAATTGGGATTTTCCCATGGGTGAGGTCAGTTGACTTTGGATGGTGAGTGGGCTATGTTTGTTGGGTTTGTTGGACCATACCAAAGTAGTTTAACCTCTTAAACTTAAAAACACAGCGGAATAATACCTTAGAATTATCATTAGTAATCTGAAAATTAAGGCTAATAACAAAACATCAACAAACCCAGAACATATGATCTTATATATGTGTTTGAACTAGCTATCAACAAGATATAACAACCCAAAACAAACCATACATGCTACCTTTAGTGAAGCTGCAGAAAATGATTTTGGGTGAAGAAGATGATGTTGTTGAACAGCCAAAACATTAAGGAAAGATGTCCTCAAGCATTCATACCCACAAGCATCAAGTGTACACCATTCTTGCTAGGATTTGAGCACCAAAATGACCAAGAAATGCTGCTGGAACATCTTCCAGCCCCAAAAATGAACAAAAGGATGCTGCTGGAACAACTTCCAGCCGAGAATCTCGTCAAGAAAGGAGAGTACCTTTTGTTTTGTGGTCCTTGCATGTGAGAGAGGGAAGAAGATGGAGTGTGTGTGTTCTAAGGTTCAAAGAGTGATGCAAACAAAAGTTGAAGACCATCTAAAAAGGGGGGCAGCCGAAATGCATACCCTTTAAGGTTTTCCACCCAAAATCCACTTTTCATTTTTGTAAATTAAATTAGAATAAGTTATGTAATTAGCCCTTTAATTATATAACTTATACACACACTCCTATTAGTTGATGTTATTTAACCAATTTAAACAACATCACAAATAATATCCATGAACAAAATATCCATATAGGTTGTTCAATCTCATATGCAACTTATTTTAGAAAACCCATTTTCAAAATTGGTGAATTTATTTAATTCCATGATCATATCATCAATTAAATATTAATTCGTGTTGCTAAGCTTGTTATTGGGTATGACCCGACTTGATCATAACGTACTAACCATATCAATGTTTATGTGTCTTGGGCATAAAGAATCCAACAATCTCCCACTTGCACAAGATTCATAGAAGATTGATGCAAGCAACAAATACCGCCTAACAACGGTTTACTACCCTTAGTACGCATGACTGAAAGCCATTCAATAACATCATCCCCTTCAAGTATCCAACTTGAGATGATTTAGGTGAATGAGTCATTTATCCTTTTGTTTCAGATGTCATGTTAAATCCAAGGACAGAGAATGATCATTCCTTGTTGATTTAACTTAATCAGGCCTTAGACATCTTTCTCTCAATGAATAAGAGGAACAAATTCCATCTTGACTACATACGTTTTTCACAATCACCTCGTGTCACACCTGATCATAGCCTTATGTACTGCCCATTATTTCAGAGTAGTGAAGAGCTAGCTAAAAGTATGACATTTGGTGAATAGGAAAACCCAATATGTATCTCAGGTCAGAGGATACCAAATGATATTCGCCTTTCTCAAATTTACTTATCATCAATCTAGAAGATTCCATGTAGTAAAAATGAGATGCTGGTCAGTCCAATATTTGTATCCCACAAATATCTATGAACCTTGGCAGCAACCAATTGCTCTATATTCATTCCTTATGAATATCCACCGATCCATGTTCATAATAGTCTTACGTTCATATTTGTTCCCACAAACATGACCGACTACGGACATTTAGAATAATAAACATATTCATGGATGTATACATACTAAAATTAATGTAACTCGAAATATCACAAGTATATAAAGAGTTAAATATTACATTGTTTCAAAATTTTAATACTAAAAAAATAAATTCCAGTCACTAGAATATCAAAGTCCTAAGGCACAAGTATGACTTTCATGCTTTGCCCTTTCAAGGAGTTTCGTGAGTGGATTCGCAATGTATCGATCGGTGTGAACTTTACGAATACATACTTTTCCCTTTTCAACTTCATCCCTTATGCAGTTGAATTTCCGCTCAATGTGCCTAGCCTTTTGAAGAGGACAGGTACCTTGATTCATGTAATCATACCCTCGTGATCACAAAAGGATTTCTAGGGGTCTTGAATGGTAGAGACCACCCAAGGTAGGCGATAAATTTCTTTATCCATGCAGCTTCCTGAGGTGCTAATGATGCGGCTATGTATTTGGATTTTGTAGTGGACAATGCTACTCCATTCATAATGAAGACATACCCCGATTGAGAATCATCTCGAATGGTTTGGAAACTTGCATCCGTGTAACCCTTTACAACAAGTTCTTCTCCATCAATCTGTATATTAGAAACATTTCCTTAGTCCTTCTAAGGTATTTCAACATACTTTTAATAGTCATCTAATGGCTATTATCTGGATTCTGCTAATATCTGCCCGTCATGATTAACGCGCATGACTCGTCCAGTCAAGTGCATATTATCGCATACATGATGGATCCTATAGCTGACGCATATGGGATGTCCTTTATTTGATATTGCTCATCCTTTGAGCTTGGACATTGAGATGTACTCAGTATTGTCCCTCTTTGAATAGGTACCATACCTTTTTAGAGTTTTTCCATCTTGAACCTTTTCAAGACTTTATTAATATATGCACTTTGATTTAAACCTATCAACCGCATCGATCTATCCCTATAGATCTTTATTCCAAAATATAGCGACTTCACCAAGATTTTATTGAAAAATAACTTCCAAGCCAGGTTTTGACACCTTCCATGGTTGGAATATCATCTCCAAAATGTAGTATGTCATTAACATACAATACTAAGAATGTTATTATGCTCCCACTAGCCTTCGTATATACACGATCCTCATCAGCGTTCTTGATGAAACCAAATTTTGATCTCTTCATCAAAACGTTGATTCCAACTTCTCCATGCTAGATTCAATCCATAGATTGATCCTTTTAACTTGCATACTTTTAGGATGTTGTGGATCGACAAAACCATATGGACAGTCTCTTCGAGATGACCATTAAGACAAGCAGTTTTGACATCGATTTGCCAAATCTCATAATATGCAGCTATGACAAATAATAACCTAATTGACTTTTAGCATCACCACAGGCAAGAAAATTAATCATAATCAACCCCTTGATTTTGAGTGAAACCTTTTGCTACAAGTCTTGCTTAGTTAGCATCCAAGTTTCCATGTATATCCATTTTCTTCTTGAAACCACTTGCATCCAACCGGTTTGGAGTTAAGTGGAGGGTCAACCAATTCTAATCTTGATTGACATACATGGACAACATCTCAACGTTCATGGCATCCAGCCATTTGTCACAATCCAAATTGTACATTGCTTCATGGTATGTAGTCTGCTCATCGGTGTCAACCACATAGCATCCATTCATGAAAAATCCATATCTTTCACGTGGAATGCTAACTTTACCAGATCTACGAACGTTTTTGTGTGTATTGATCAACCTCTTCTTCATCATCAACAACCTCTTGTTGATTGCTAGTGTCACCAAACATGTATGGCTTGTAGATTTTGATCCTCATCAAATTCCACTATTCTATACGTTATTCCTTCCATAAGGAACTTAGTTTTAAAGAATTCAGCCTTTCGAGTAATAATTACTCTGGCTCTTGTTGGATCAAAGAAGTAGTATCCTATATAGTCTTTGGGATATCCAACAATTATACACATAGTGAATAGACTATCTTGGTTAGGGCCATATTTAAAATACGAGCCTCGGAGAGCATTGCGAAAACCCAAAATGATAGAGGTAGTGAGCTTATAGCCATCATAGATTGAACCATATCGAATAGGGTTCGATTTCTCCTTTCACACACACCATTATATTGTGGTGTTCCAGTTGGAGTAAGTTGTGAGACGATCCCACAACTTCTTAGATGGTACTAAAACATCACTGAGGTATTCACCTCATCTATCTGAACGAAAAACTTTAAGAGTTTTATTGAGTTGATTTTCTACTTCATTCTTGAAGATTTTGAACATTTCAAAAGCTTCATGTTTGTGTGTTATCATGTACACATAACCATGGCGACTATTATCGTTAGTAAAGGTAATGAGTATCTTTCATCATTTCTAGTCATTGTTTTAAAGAACACATACATCCGAATGTTGGATACCTAATAATTCTTTTGCCCTCTCGCTAGTCCCACTAAAGGGCAACTTGGTCATCTAGCTTGTAAACAAGATTCACACTTATCGAATGAAACATTTTCATTTGTTTTTCAAAAGACCACTCTTTTGAGGCATTTGAATCTGATTCTTGTTTTATGTGACCAAGATGACAATGACAAAGATAAGAATCGCTTAAAACCATTTTAAGTTTCTTGGTGCTTTTTTGGTCTAATGAGGTATTATAGGATGAATCATTATGAACCAATTTGTAGATTTCATTAAAAGGCATAGCCTTGAAATAAAATACATCATCCATGCAAACATAAATACCATTGTTAACAAACTTTAATTCATTACCACACTCTTCTAAAAGGGAAAACAAAATTATGTTCCTAGTCTAACTAGGAGCATACAAAATGTTCTTAAGAACACCTTCCAATCTATTTGAAAGTTTCAAAATATTGTCTCTTTGGGCCTCGACATCAACTTTTGCTCCGTTGCCCATGTAGAGACTAGTGTCTCCCTTAATGAAGTGCTTATTTCCTGTGAACCCCTGCAATAAATTGCAAAAAGAGTTCCACATCCGGTATCCAATACCCATGTGTTTGAAGAAATAACATTTCAACCAATGTGAATTATGAAAGTTGTACATGAGGTTTGCCTAGCATCCTCTTATTTCTCAACTCTTTTAGATAGGTTGGACAATTCTTTCCAATGTCCTATCTCTCTATACTCAAAGCATGGATCATTCTCCGTTACCTTAGGCTTCTCAAGCTTAGGCTTTGGAGGTTTCGTTTTAGCCTTTCCTTTCCCCTTTCCTTTGATGTACCCCCTATCCTTTTGCAACATTTTCCTTGGGATCGGGAGTGGCCTTTTATTATTGCCTTCCTCATTGATCGAGAGAACAGGTAGAACCTTTCTACCCATCTCTGCCTCAGTTGTTTTGAGCATTGCGTGAAGCTCACTAATGCTCTTGTCCCACCCGTTCATATTGTAATTCATTATGAACATCTAAACCTTTTAGTTAGGCCATTAAGGATCAAATCCGTGGCTAGCTCTTTTGAGACAGGACAATTAAGCCTCTCGAAGGGATCAACGTGGCATTTCATCTTAAGAACGTAAGATGATACCGATTGGGTTTAATCCATATGACACGCATGAAGTGCTTGAACCGTTTCGAAGCGTTCTACCCTAGCTTGTTGAAGTAACATTTCCTTCAACTGGGTAATTTTGTCATATGCCCCATGTTGCTCCAAGTCCTTTTGGAGTCCGGGAATCATAGTTCCCAACATGAGGCAGGAACTTGCATGGAATCCTCAGTGTATTGAAGCCAATCAGTGTATTAATACCCTTTACACGTCTCATAGACAATTAATAATTAAAATCTAGAATCCAACGTTACATTTAAATGATGGTTAGGTGACCTTTATCCCATTATTTAAATTAACAAGGTAGTCAACATTTGACAATTCCAACCTATTGCAACTTCTAGCTTATGGGATGGGTTAAACATCTTATGTTTAGTCGGCATGTAAAATCCCATCAACACCATTTACGCCATGCTTCGTGACCCTATGCACACGGTTTCCCATTCAATTCGTCCTACTTACACACACGTGTGAGTTTACACAGACAAGCGGTTAGGTGACCTTTATCCCACAAATATGTTAAGCTCACCTCAAACACACAAGTTCCCTAAAAGTGGTTAGGTAACCTTTATCCCACAAGTAGTTCTCAAGTGATTCGAGTGTTGTGTAAAAGGATGGTGTTTAACTTGTTTCCAAAGGGATTTAAGTTTCCATTAATTCTAGTTATGAAAACTCTATGTAACTTGTATTCGTATGCTTTCAAATACACGATACCCTATGGTTCCTTTTATAATAAAGCCTATTTTATTTTGAAATCATTAGTCCTTTTAATAACCTTTTATTAGTCACTTAATAATTAGGAACCAAAAAATTCAGCTTTTTGATAATATATTTAGATTGCTAAGAATATCCATATATCAAACAATCAACATAAAATGAATAATCAAACAAGCATATATCAAACAAGCATAAAATTAATATCCATAGCCACTATGTTGACAACACATGTTTGCCATCACAAGTGTTATCATTTGGTCTTTCCTAAGGGTGAACACAACACAGAAGATGAGATCTCCAAAGACCCCGACTTGAACTTGCATCCAAATGCTTCAAGTCCTTCTCTTGTGTCTTCCTTTTGTGCTTCCATCTTGTGCATCTTCTTTTACAAAATTATATCCTAATACAAATTTTCTAATAAAAGAAAACATACTTAATCTATCTACTACATCACTATTGAATGAGTAAATAAATTACATCCAATACAAGCACAAAGGAACAATTATTACAAACCATAAGAATGAATACAACCAACACCAAACATCCATTCAAAATCAAATCAACACAAGGTCAAGGCTAGGTTATGCACCAATATGAATCATCATATACAACATCCAAGAACCAAATAAACCCCATATGACCCTAATTTTCAGCCAACGTAAACCAATAATTTAGGGTCTTTTGTCCAAACAAAAACATAATCAACTACTTGATATCTTTCTTTCAAGTTTAATCACAAGCATGTTAGATATAACCTTGAAATATTGGGGATTTATAACATCACCACAAACAGCCCCTATAAGGTTGCTAAAGCCTCATAAAACCAATTTATAAGAACAAAAGAAACTAGTCATCCACATATCCGGCTCTAGATGCCAATTGTTGTACCATACCAAGTAGTTTAACCTCTTAAACTTAAAAACGCAGCGGAATAATACCTTAAAATTATCATTAGTAATCTGAAAATTAAGGCTAATAACAAAACATCAACAAACCCAAGAACATCGGATCTTATATATGTGTTTGAACTAGCTATCAACAAGATATAACAACCCAAAACAAACCATACATGCTACCTTTAGTGAAGCTGCAGAAAACGATTTTGGGTGAAGAAGATGATGTTGTGAACAGCCAAAACATCAAGGAAGATTTCCTCAAGCATTCATACCCACAAGCATCAAGCGTACACCATTCTTGCTAGGATTTGAGCACCAAAACGACCAAGAAGATGCTGCTGGAACATCTTCCAGCCCCAAAAACGAACAAAAGGATGCTGCTGGAACAACTTCCAGCCGAGAATCTCTTCAAGAAAGGAGAGTACCTTTTGTTTTGTGGTCCTTGCATGTGAGAGAGGGAAGAAGATGGAGTGTGTGGGTTCTAAGGTTCTAAGAGTGATGGAAACAAAAGTTGAAGACCATCTAAAAAGGGGGGGCGGCCGAAATGCATACCCTTTAAGGGTTTTCCCCCCAAAATCCACTTTTCATTTTTGTAAATAAATTAGAATAAGTTATGTAATTAGCTCTTTAATTATATAACTTATACAAACACACTCCTATTAGTTGATTTTTTTAACCAATTTAAACAACATTACAAATAATATCCATAAACAAAATATCCATATAGGTTGTTCAATCTCATATGCAACTTATTTTAGAAAACCCATTTTCTAAATTGGTGAATTTATTTAATTGCATGATCATATCATCAATTAATATTAATTGGTGTTTGCTAAGCTTGTTATTGGGTATGACCCGACTTGGATATAACGTACTAACCACATCAATGTTCTATGTGTCTTGGGCATAAAGAATCCAACAATGTTATGGTTTGTATGATGATTGTTATGTATGTTTGGTGGTGCCTTGTTTGGTGATGTTTGCATGTTTATGTTTATGTTATGTTCCTTATTAGGTATGTTTATTTTCCATGGCTTTACGTTGAATAGTTATGAATGAAATAAGAAGTATTACATAATGTAAAGTGGAAGATAATGAAAAGACAAATGTAATGAAAGAATGCATGCATTAATGAATGAATGATTGTAAGAAAGTCTTGCAAGCAAAGTATGGAGGTTCACACCCAATGAAGGGTGTTAACTCAACTGTGTGCGGGTTAGCTACCCTAGAAGGATGCACACTAGGTCCAATCTTTGTGATTGACCATATTAATGGTATCCTTGGTGCTTACCCTAGGTACTGGAGTCAGCTTCGTGCACAATGTTCAAGGTCTATGAAAGACCTCAGCCCTAGTAACCAGCTTTCTGCATAATGTTCGGGGTATAGCATATGTCATTGATCCGGAATGAAAGAGAAAAGATAATAATGAGTGTATTTGCCCTAGGTACTGGAGTCAGCTTTGTGCATAATGTTCGAGGTCTATGAAAGACCTCAGGCCCAGTAACAAGCTTCGTGCACAATGTTCGGGGTAATGTACATGTCATCGGAAGTAACGAAGGTACGAAACATATGTAAGAAATGTATGTATGAACGTGTATAAAAGAAAAGTATGTTTTATTTTAAAACTAAACTCACTGAGTAATACTGTCTTTTATGTGTTTCCAGTTGGAAGGTGATGGTTGCCGAGGATGGCATGAGACGGCTAATCAACTCATTTTGGATGGCATTCGTTTGTATAATGTTTTTGCATTGTAATGCGAACAAACGATATTTTGTAACGAATGTTGTATTATTTTGCAAATGCGTTTACTATAATGAAATGAAATGTTTGTTTGAATGTTTCCTGTGCAATGCTTTGTTTAAGTTAATGTAAAGATCTGTTTTTTATGCGATGATTAACTAGCTGTGAGCGTCCCGGGAACGGGGCCTTACAAGTTGGTATAAGAGTCAAAGTTTAAATGAAACGGGTAAATTTTCAAAAGAATCTAAACTTAAGCTGAATATGGAACGGAAAGGGAAGGCATGCCAGTCTGAGTAGCTACGTGTTATGAGGTATTTTTAATATTAACCGCCACTATGTGCGCATGTTATGTGGTTTACGTGCTTTTAGTAGATTTAGATACCTGATGTAGTCAGAATAGGAAATGCTTAGGGTATAAGGAGTAAAGTAAGTGGCTGATCACAACTGGCCATTATAATTAGGGACTTAATATACTTGACATAAACTAAGCTATTACCTTGAATGACCGTGTTAATGTTTTAATCTTATAGCGTGTTTAGAGGATGGCTAGTAATAGATCATCAAAGGCTTCACATGGTGGAGGTCATGGTGGACATGGTACTGAACCACAGGTCATGAGACGAAGGCCTAGAGCCGAAGAGGTGGTTCATGAAGAACCCAACACCCCTCGTTTGGTGGCTGGGGATTACAACGCTAACTTAAGAGCCTTAGTGAATGAGTTGTTGTTATGGAGGTACATCAAGTCATGCAGATCTTACTATCTATGGTGATCGAAGTGATTAAGGCAGTGCGGGAGGATAAAGAAGGGAGATGAACCGGTCCCCGAGAGGACAGAGCAACCATAGACTGAGACGGTTCTCTCTGATGATGAGGAGGAGGAAGAGACTATGCAGGAGATGGCACAAACCTGTAACTATGGGGCATTTCAAACGTGCAGCCCCCTACTTTTGGCAGTAACGGTACTGCACTCCTCACAGTTGGGTAAGAGAGATGGAGGCGGTACTCGACATTACCAAGTGTCGGGAAGACCAGAAGGTGAAGTTCGCTACCCACTCATTTGTGGAATTAGCTTTGTGTTGGTGGGACAATATTGTCCAAGCTGAGGGCAACCGAGCTATCAGACGAATGTGGTGGCCGGAACAATGACACATCAGTAGAACGGTCCTTATAGAGAAATGGATAAGGTGGAAAGTGAGTTCCTGCAGCTGGAGGCGGGAACAATGACACATCAATAGTACACCACCAAGTTTTATGATATGGCACGACTAGTGCCAAATCAAGTGATACCCTTGTCACAAAAGATCAAGAGGTATATCCAAGGACTACCGGCACATATCTGTAGGCACATGATCATTGCCCGACTGAGCACGTTTAGGTTGGTAGTTGACTTGGCGGGGAGATTGTATGATGAGCACACTATGGTGGTGGTTGAGGTCAGCAAAAGGAGGTTGAAGTCAGCAAAAGAAGCGGTGGTGACAAGAATTGGAATGGGAAGCAGGTTGGACATGATGGGGACACTCCAAGCAACAAAGGTGCGGGGGTGGATGACCGACGCGTGGTCACAACCGGTACGGGGATGAGAAGGTGTGTAAGTGTGGAAAGGAGCACCCTAGAGAGTGTAGCTAGGGATTGAATGTGTGTTTTAACTATGGAAAGCCAGGTCATATGGCAAGAGAATGCAAGGCGGGGAGGTGTTTTAACTCTGGCGGGGAGGGCCACATGAGTTGGGACTACAAGAAGCCAAGGGATGAAGGTTCAGGAACGAAGAAGGCTGGATGTAACACCCGGCTATTTTTAGACAAGAAAGAAGAGTAAGTGAAGAAAAAGAAGGAAAATAAATAAAACCCAAGTCTAGGGGTATGGCCGCCCATATGTCGCATACACCACTGATTTTCGGGTTTTAGAGAGAGAGAGTAGTTGGGAGCAGCAAATTCTCGGTTTCGAAGGAAGAACAAGAAAGATTTCGAATTCAAGGTAAGAATTCACACTTTTATGGTGTTCTTGATTGGTCTTATCCTTGGGTGTATGCTTATGTGTGTTGGTATGTGTTCGGGTATGTTTTAGTGGGTTTCTAGGAGGTTGAATTCAATTTGCAAACGAGTTTGGAAGAAGCCACACACAAAAGCTGCAAAGGTGAGTTCTAGGACCCCTCTTTTTCTAGTTTTTAACTGATTTTGGGGCTGGAAATGCATGAATGTATGTTCTTATTAAAGTGGGTTTCGGACCCGTATGCTTGATGTGTGTATGTTGATGTTATCATGTGATGTGTGACTACTTTCATTCTTGATGATGTATGAATGCGTTTCTAACTTAGAGGGTAAGATTTAAGCTTAGAACATGATGAATGGTGCATGGAAATCGAATATGATGTTTTAGACCCACATGTTAAGTTTTCAAATCTGCCTAAGTGTTCGGAAGTAAATGCAGACGGAAAGGGTAATACGGATGAACATTAACCAATGGGTAAGTCAATGCGGATAAAGTCAATGTGGGTGAGCATTTGACTAAGTCTGGGAAATGCGGATGAGGTATGTCAATGCGGATGAGCATTTGACAGTTTGGGAAATGCGGATGAAGCCAATACGGTTGAGTATTTGACTAAGTCTTGGAAATGCGGATGAAGTCAAACGTGGTTGAAGTCAATGTGGATGAGCATTTGACTAAGTCTACAAATGCAGATGATTAAGTCCAATGCGGATGAAAAATGCGGATGATTAAGTCCAATGCGGATGAAAAATGTGGATGAAGCAAATTAAATGCGGATGAAGTAAATCCAATGCGGATGAACAATAAGGCCAATGTGGATGAACTATAGGAAATGCGGATGAACACTTAGAAAAATTCTGACTTTTTGGGAGAAAAAGGAGTAATGTAGGCTTTGACCTAGGAGATTCCCGGGGGTTATGTAAGTTGACTTTTGGGGTCATAGATGGTATGATGGGCATGTAATGATATGTGCTTGATGCTTATGCATGATGATGATGATGATGTTGCATGGTTATACATGATGTATGTTATGAATGTATGATGCCCTGCATGATGATGTATGAATGATATGTTTGTGTTCCTTTTGATGATGTATGATTATCTTTACTTTGACTTTATGTGTTATGATAATGTATGAACGAAGTATTATGTAACGTAAAGTGAAAGATAATAAAAGAGGAACATGATGATGAATGCATGCATTAATGAATGAATGAATGTAAGAAAGACTTGCAAGAAAATGTATGGAGGTGCACGCCCATTGTAGGTGTTAGCTCAACGGTGTGCGGGTTAGCAACCCCAAACGATGCACATTGGGGTCTTTCTTTATGATTGACCATATGGATGAACAATTGTTGCATGCCTTAGTTACTCTGACCACTTGGTGCTGGGCACCACTGATGAAGGTCTTTTATAGGGTTATGTCTTGTATCATGAGCATGAAGGGCATAGCATATGACAATGGTATACCTGAACTTTACCTTAGGTACTGTGACCACTGGTGTTGAGCACCATCAATGAAGGTCTTTTATAGGCTTAGGCATAGTATCATGAGCATGAAGGGTAAAGTTCATGGTGATGATGAAAGTAAGGAACGAAACGATGAATGAATGAAAGTATGAACGAAAGAATGACGGAGATAATAAGTATATTATCTGTATGTACGTATGATGTATGATCATGAACGAATGTAAAGCATAATATGATTTTGAGAGAAAGAATGGTTTTACGAATGAAAAGTATGTTTTATTATAAAACTAGAACTAACTCAGCAATGCTGACTGTTATGTGTTTCCAGTTGGCATGTAATGTTGTTGAGGATGGCACGAGGCAACTGCTCAGCTCTTTTGGATGGCATCCATTATTTAAAGCTTTTGTGATGTAATACAACAATGTAATTTTGTAACCGACAACGATGCATTGTTTTGCAAATGTTTTTTTTTATGATGAAATGAAATGCCATTTTTTAATGTTTCCGTGGCAAATGTTTATTTAAAATAATTGTAAATGTATGTTTTATGTGCACTGATTGACCTGCTGTAAGCGTCCCGGAAACAGGGCCTTACAAGTTGGTATCAGAGCCAAAAGTTTAAGTGAAGTGGGTAAATTTTCAAAATAAACCTTAACTTAAACTGAGAATGGGACGGAAGGGAAAGGGATGCCAATCTGAGTAGCTGCGTGCCATCAGGTATTTTCGTAAAGATAACTGGTTTTATGTGCGCATGGTATGTGGTTTTGTGTTGTATGTAGATTTAAATACTAGTAATGCTTGGGGTATAAGAGTAAAGTAAGTGGCTAACCACAACTGGCCACTGTAATTAGTGACTTACTATACTTGCCAAAAACTGAGCCGTTTCCTTGAATGACCGTATTAATGTTTAAATCTTTCAGTGTGAGTAAGAGGATGGTTGTTGGTAGATCATCTAAAGCGTCGCGTGGTGGTAGACGTGGTGCTGAACCACGGGTCACGAGAGGAAGGCCTAGGGCCGAAAAGGTGGTTCCTGAAGAACCAGAAACCCCTCATCCGAAGGGCGGAGATAAGAGTGCTAATCTGAGAGCCTTAGTAAAGGAGGCAGTTGTGGAGGAAGTGCGTCAAGTCATGCAAACGATCCTACCGTCTGTGGTGACCGAAGTGAAAAAGGCAGTCAGAGAAGGGGAGAGAAGGGAAAGGAGTAGACCTACAGGCGAAAGAAGACAGCCTGAGACTAAGACGGTTCCTTGTGATGATGAAGAAGAAGAGGAAGAAAGAGAGCCTATGCAGGAGACGGTATGGGGCACTAACAAGGGGGTGTTTATGAGATGCAAGCCCCCTACATTTGATGGTAACGGCACTGCTGCTGCTGCTCACCGATGGGTGAGGGAAATGGAGGTTGTACTTGATATCAGCGAGTTCTGAGAGGACAAGAAAGTTAAGTTTGCTACCCACTCTTTTGTGGACTCGACTTTGTGCTGGTGGGACAATATAGTCCAAGCCAAGGGTAGTTGGGCGATCGGGAGGATAAGGTGTTTGGAGCCCAAGAAGTTGGTGATGGAGGAGTTTTGTCCTCACCGGGAAATGGCCAAGGTCGAGAGGAAGTTTCTGCAACTGGATGCGGGAACGATGACACACCAACAGTACACCACCAAATTTAACGAAATGGCACATCTGGTGCCGGATTAGGTGACACCTCTGTCTCGAAACATCAAGAGGTACATTCAGGGATTGCCAGCGGATTTCGCAGGCACATGATTGTCACCCGGCCGAGCACGTTTACATCGGCGGTGGATTTGGCCGGAAGGTTATATGACGAAAGATGTGTAGTGGTGGTGGCTGAAGGTAGTCAGAAGGGTGGAGGTGATAGAAACTGAAATGGGAAGAGGTTTGGTTGGG
>JACCIX010000674.1:0-126541 GCA_025506515.1 Flaveria trinervia
ATTTTGACTATCACTATCATCATTATCATCACTTGAAGAACTTTCATCATCATCTTGTTATTCTTTATTATCATCATCAACATTATCAATCTCTTCTTCAACTACATCCTCATTTAGATCATTTGGTCTACATGCTCATCCTCAATCAAATAGAAGTGTTGTTGATTAATATCAACTTCATATTTAGCAAAATTCCTCATGTAATCAAACAAGGGTAAATCCTCAGCCCCAATTATGTTGGTTCATTTGATTGTACTACAGTGCAAATGAGATGAAGAATCGTTCAATATCAACCACACAAACTAAACAAGATAAACAATAGAAGATTGAACACAATAACAACTCATTCAATATAAGACAATGAAGATCATAACATTCAATAACATCAAAGCACAATGATATTTCTGTGTAATAACTACTTAGAAATGGTAACTTGCAACAATGATCGAAGATTAGGTTTCGCAAGCTTACCTACAATGAGAATGATCAAAATCTATATATAGCAGTCTTAGTTTCGCAGATAATTTCGCTGTCAGCGAAACTGTTCTACCAAAACTGTAGTTTCGCCCAATAGAAACAGTAGTTTCACCAAGCGAACTAATCAGCTGACTGTTAGCGAAACTATAGTTTCGCACACAGTTTCATTGGACTGAAAAACAACATAATTTAATTACATGCAAAAGGAAACTAACAAAAGACCTATGACAATCAAAAGTAAACATTCTAAAGTAAGATTAGTCCAACCTATACATGATCTTCAATACTTCCCCTAGGTTAGAACTCACCACCTTCACTCGTCTTGAGGTATCCTGTCAGCTCCAGTATCCTCCGTTGCCTTTGATTTATCTTTAGCACCTCCTGCAACATCTTCCTCAAGGCTTCAGCAATTGATTCTCGATGGACTCTTCCTGCTTCACGAGCCCCTTCGGGATGAGCACTAGCTTGCCCAAACTGTCTTGTCAGATCTTGTATATCCATGTCCAGATCATCTTGAGCCCTTACTCGCTCTGCAAGCCTTTTTACTTCAGCTCACACTCCTCTAATCTTGTTTGCCACAGTCATAAACAGACTGGCCACTTTCCTTGTCTCTTCTCCTGTCCCAGCCTTGATATGGTTCTCACATAAAACTAGCAAATCTTCATTATAGAAACTGAAAAGCTCCATAGGATAAAATACCTTGAATTCTTTTCCATTCTTAATTCTTATCATAGACTCCCCATGTTGTTATCATAAAACCATTTCTTAAAGTTCAGTAACTGTTGGGGAAGGGGATCTGCTAACCAGACTCTATTCACAGTCTTCGAAGGCTTTACCTTTAGGACTATTCTTCCTTATTCTGTTTCCCAATCTTTGTCTCTCTTTGATCATTTCCTCTCAGCCTTCATGTATCCAAAAGACTCAAAGTTGTCATTTAGGCCATTCTTATCTCTTTCTCTAAAAGTGAGGCACGTTAACTCGGATTTGCATTTAGTAACGGTAGAGCCACCAACCACCTCAGATCCTATTTAGGCAAGGTCTTGAATGCCTTCCTCTTATGAATGTAACTAGTTTCACCCCCTCTCCTCTTTATCATGAACATCTTGAGGCTGGGGTAATAAACCAACTTACAATCCTTTTATTAGCTTGCTTCTTACTCAACACTTCCATGTGTTGGAAAAGGGGAGTTAATTCCTCCTTCTCTTTAACAAACCATTCAGCTTTATCCATCTCGAAAACATCTTCATCTTTCTCTCCCTTTTTGGCCACATATATCAATGGTCTCTCATCCACTTCATAGAATTCTGGCTCATAATCATAGTCCACTAGTTGTTTATCGTCTTCTTCTTCATCAACTAGTCCCTTTCCTTTCTCAGCATCTCTGTCAACCAACTTCTCCCTCACCACCTCTTCTCTAACCAGATCTTTTTCCACATCAAGGCCCATGTTTATAAACCCAACCTCCTGAATTTCCATCTCATTTTCCCTACCTTCATCTTCATGTCTTATTTTAGTACCTTCAGCACCAGCAGTTGTTGCACCAGATGTGTCCTCTCCTCCTTGGAGGAGGTACCCACGTTCAAGAACGGGTATTTAGAAGTATCAATTAAATCATCTAACTCAGATTGAGTTTGTTGATTGGGTAGGCCAGCAATAACTTTCAATTGACCAACTTCTTCAAACAACTTCTTCGGCAATAAGTTTTGATCTATCATATCTTCTTCATTCCCTCTATCAACTCATCTTTTTCCTTTTCTCACATCTCTTGATTAGTGAGTTTGGCCTTTAACATGCTCAATTCATTCGCGAGTGAGCTGTTAGGTTACGAATCATATCCTCATCTATGTTTCCTCTGTCTTCCCTTCCTAATTTTTAGAGAATGCTTGATGTCGTTGTTTAGTTTTCTCCTTTTTGATTCTCCAATATCAGCCTTCTTTTTTGATCTCCTTTCCTTTTCAACCCTTATCTCTTATCCCTTTCATTCAATTCTTCTTCGAAATCATAATCCTTCTCTTTGGCATATCTTTTATGCTTCTTAGTAGCATCAGTCTGTTGTGCTCTAGTTTCTTAAGCTCGTTTATTCTCCGACTCGTCCACCCTTCTAATATAGTTCCATCTCTCGGGTGGGTACATGTTTTCCTAGAGATGAGTGATCTTCCCACTAAAGTCATGTCAGATAGCATAACAGTCTACAAAATGCATGGGTTCATCTACACCAACCTTTTCACCTCCCCGTGTCTGGGCACATTTCAAATTAGGTCATCAAAGATCATTTGAAGAAATCTAGGATATAGAAGCCACTTATCCTTCTTCAGGGCCATCACATTCTCAGCCATACAAGCGAATATCAGTCTTGCAATGTTTTCCTTCTCCCCTCTGCAACATAACACCATAGATTTTGTCAAGTCTGTGTTCAGCCCATCTGATCCACCTTTATGGTAATCTAAACACATAATAAAGACATGGGCAATGAATCTCCATTCTTTTGAGAGAAAGGACTTCTTGATTTCTTTCAAGAACCAAAAGTTAGCCCCTCATATCCCATGCTCTTGAATGCTGTGAACACCTCTGTATCAGACATAGTTACCTCTTCTCCGGAATCCTCCTCTAGCCTTAGAATCCTTGAAACTGTCTTAGCTGTGATAGTCACCTTATTCTCTAAGACTTTGGAAGTGATCCTTTGGGTGTTCCCTCTCGTATCATACTTAGCAGATCTCCAAAAGTCTTTGATGTGTAGATCATGTATGGTAGTAGAATGAGAGATAGCGTAAGCAATAGGAGATATTTGCAGCCACCGAATACAGTCTCTAAACCCTGCTGCTTTAGGATGTGTATCATCCAAAATGGCGGTGATGTTGTTTCTCTCATTGAACTTTAGATTAGCCATTTAAACCTGAGATACAAATGAAATGAATTAATAAAAATATAAAGTAATAATAATAATAAAAAATAAAAATAAAACATAATAAAAGAATAAAGAAAAATAAAAATTAAATTAAATTCGCTGGCCGAAACTATAGTTTCGCATGAAGAGTTTAGTGTTGGTAGGCAAAAGTATAGTTTCGCCAACAAGTTCACACCAGTTTCGCCCAATAGTAAGATAGATTCGACAAGTCGAAGCAATAGTTTCGGCAAAGCGAAACTAAAAAATATCCAGCGAACTGTTAAGTTCTCTCTCGCAGCATAACCTTACAGTTTCGCTGAGAATTCATGAACTTTCATTTAGTTTAGCTGGACTATCGGTAGTGTTGCTGGAAGAACAGCGAAGGTGCCAAAGAGTCTCGATCAAATATACCCACAATGTGATATTATTAACAAGATTAAATGATGGTCCTGAGTTCGAGACTCACTTGCGAACAAGAATCAACAATCAATCGATATCAAAATCACAGAAACTCAAAAACGCATCAAGAGGACACGGAACAACCCTAAGAAACTAAACAGATCGATGGTGCGAAAGTGTGTAGATAATTTCGCAAACAGATATAAATAGCATATTGTTTCGCAGGTAGCGAAACTATAGTTTCCCCTGACGAATCTATAGTTTTGTCCAGCGAAGCTGCAATTTCGTCAGATGAAACTCAGATAAAAAATGACATCGCATGGAATGAGAATGTTGAGCGAAATTGCAATTTCTTCTAGCGAAAGTATAGTTTCCCAAAAAAATTATTTATGACAATAATAATTGAGATCTAGATCAATAAGATATCACATCCTCAAGATATATATTAGCACAAAGATGAATTTAATCATCAACCAGCAATGAGATCATACCGATACTAAATCTGATCATAGTCTTTATAGGAATTGTTAAAATTCTCAAACATATCAATAACGATTACCGATATGTTTGTACACTTAAACCCATGCATTATCTTTTTCAATAAATAGCAGATGATTCGTTAAGGTTTGATTAGATGCTTTAGAATGTTAGGACCCCACAATCATTTGGCAAAAACCCTCACCCAACCTCAGGATTTCTTGAATTTTGATACGATCTTTCAAACAAGGCTTGTAAAGATTTGTGTAAGTGATTATGAATAAAATATTTCATTCTGTGATGAATTCATCATTTAGATGATTTATACAACTTAGATCAAGATGGTGAGAGCTCCAGGTCTATACTCACATATAGCAAAGGAGATGACCATTTAACATGTGCTGATGAGAGCTCTAGGTCAGTACTACCGTACAACAGAGGAGATCATCACTCCAGGTCAGTAATACCATACAGGAGAGGAGATAAGCACAAGAACAAGACACAAATACACTAGGCATGATTTAGAGAAATGACTTATAAGATTTGTATCATGGTGTGAAAGATCAATTCTCAATCCAATTTTTGTTGGGACTCGGTTTTCATACATGCCAAAATGATTGGGTAATCCAGACATCCTTAAGCGTAAATTTTAATTTAAATCAACATGATGTTGTCTACTTTATTCATCAGGCTGAGTCTACCAAGCATATCGTTTAAAGAATTTTTTTAATTTTCATTTATTTGTAATTAAAATAAGATGTAAATCCGAGAGCAGCATCAGTTCTATCATTTCTCATTTTAAATGCTAGTCATGCACAAACGAGCATATCTAGAAGATATACAATCATTCAATATCAAACACACAAACTACAAGATGAACAATGAATATTGAACACAATAACAACTCATTCAATATAAGACAATGAAGATCATAACATTCAATAACATCAAAGCATAATGATATTTCTATGCAATAACTGCTTAGAAATGGTAACTTGAAATAATGATCGACGATTAGGGTTTTGCAAGCTTACCTACAATGAGAATGATCAAAATCTATATATAGCATTCTTAGTATCGCAGACAGTTTCACTGTCAGCGAAACTATTCTGACAAAACTATAGTTTCGCCCGACAGAAATAGTAGTTTCGCCAAGCAAACTAATCAGCTCACTAAGTTTTGCTGGACTGCAAAAACATAAATCAAATTACATACAAAAGGAAACTAACAAAAGACCTATTAAAATCAAAAGTAATCATTCTAAACTAAGGTGAGTCCAACCTATACATGATCTTCAATACTCCCCTTAGGTTAGAACTCACCATCTTCACTCGTCTTGATGTATCTTGTCAGCTCCAGTATCCTCTATTGCCTTTGATTTGTCTTCAGCACCTCCTGTAACATCTTCCTCAGGGGCTTCAGCAAATGATTCTCCATGGACACTTCCTGCTTCACAAGCCCCTTCGGGATGAGCACTAGCTTGCCCAGACTGTCTTGTCAAATCTTGTATATCCATGTCTAGATCATCTTCAGCCCTAACTCGCTCTGCAAGCCTTTTCACTACAGCTCTCACTCCTCTAATCTTGTTTGCCACAGTCATAAACAAACTGGCGTCTTTCCTTGTCTCTTCTCTGGCCCCAGCCTTGATATGGTTCTCACATAAAACCAGCAAATCTTCATCATAGAAACTGAAAAGCTCCATAGGATCAAATACCTTGAATTCTTTGCCATTCTTAATTCTTATAACAGCCTCCCCTGTGTTATTATCATAAAACATTTCTCAAAGTTCAGGAACTGTTAGGGAAGGGGTTGACTCTATTCACAGTCTTTGAAGGCTTTACCCTTAGGACTATTCTTCCTTTTCCTGTTTCCTAATCGTTGTCTTTCTTTGATTGTTTCGTCTCAGCCTTCATGTATCCAAAAGACTCAAAGTTGTCATTTAGGCCATTCTTAATCTCTTTCTCCAAAAGTAAGGCTCGTTCACTTAGATTTGCATTTAGTAATGGTAGAGCCGCCAACTGCCTAAGATAACATTTAGGCAAGGTCTTGAATGCCTTTCTCTTATGCATGTAGCTAATTCCACCCCCTCTCCTCTTTATCATGAATAGTTTGAGGTCGGGTTTAAACACCAACTTATAATCCTCTTATCAGCCTACTTCTTACTCAACCATTCCATGTGTTGGAAAAGGGGAGTTAATTCTTCTGGCTCCTTCTCTTTAACAAACCATTTAGCTTTATCCATCTCGAAAACATCTTTATCTATCTCTCCTTTTTTGGCTACATATATCATGGTTTGTCATCCACTTCATAGAATTCTGGCTCGAAATCATAGTCCACTAGTTGTTCATCGTCCTCTTCTTCATCAACTAGTCCTTTTCCTTTTTGAGCATCTCTGTCAACAGACTTCTCCCTCACCACCTCTTCTCTAACCAGATCTTTTTCCACATCCAGTCCCATGTTAGTAAACCCATCCTCCTGAATTTTCTCCTTATTTTCCCTACCCTCATCTTTATGTCTTATTTCAGAACCTTCAGCACCAGGAATTGCTGCACACCAGATATGCCCTTTGCTGCCCTGGAGGAAGTACCCATGTTCAAGACGTATTTAGAAGTATGAGTTAATCATCTAACTCAGATTGAGTTAGTTGATTGGGTAGGCCAACAGCAGCTTTCAATTGACCAACTTTTTCAAACAACTTCTTCAGCAATAAGTTTTGATCTACCAGCATCTTCTTCATTCCCTTTATCAACTCATCTTTTTGCCTTTCTCGCATCTCTTGATTGTGAGTTGGGTCTTTATTATGCTCAATTCATTCGTCAGTGAGCTGTTAAGGTTACGAATGATATCCTCATCTAAGTTTCCTCTGTCTTCCCTTCCTGGTGTTTCAGAGAATGCTTGATGTTGCTGTTTAGTTCTCTTTTCTGATTCTCTAATATCAGCCTTCTTTTTTGATCTCCTCTCCTTTTCAACCCTTATCTCTTCAGCCCTTTCATTCAATTCTTCTTAGCAACATCAGTCTGTTATGCTCTAGTTTGTTTAGCTCGCTTATTCTCCGACTTGCCCACCCTTCTAATATAGTTCCATCTCTTGGGTGGGTACATGTTTTCCCAGAGATCAGTGATCTTCTCACTAAAGTCATGTCGGATAGCACAACAGTCTGCAAAAATGCGTGGGTTCATCTACACCAACCTTTTCACCTCCTCGTGTCTTGGCATATTTGGAATTAGGTCGTCAAAGATCATTTGAAGAAATCCAGGATACAGAAACCACTAATCCTTCTTCAGGGCCATCACATTCTGAGCCATACAAGCAAATATTAGTCTTGCAATGTTTGTCTTTTCCCCTCTGCAACATAACACCATAGCTTTGCCCAGTCTATGTTCAACCCATATGATCCCCCTTTACGGTAATCTAAACACATAATAAAGACATGGACAATGAATCTCCATTCCTTTGAGAGAAAGGACTTCTTGATCTCTTTTCGGGAACCAAAAGCTGGCCCCTCATATCCCATGCTCCTGAATGCTGCGAACACCTCAGTATCAGACATAGTAACCTCTTCTCCGGAACCCTCCTCTAGCCTTAGAATCCTTGAAATTGTGTCAGCTATGATAGTCACCTCATTCTATAAGACTTTGGCAGTGATCCTTTGGGTGTTCCCTCTCGTATCATACCAAGCAGATCTCTAAAAGTCTCTGATGTGTAGATCATATATGGTAGTAGAATAAGAGATAGCATAAGCTATAGGGGATCTTTGCAGCCACCGAATACAGTCTCTAAACCCTGCTACTCTAGGATGTGTATCATCCAGAATGGCGGTGATGTTGTTTCTCTCGTCGAACTTTAGATTAGCCATTTAAACCTAAAGTGAAATGAATTAATAAAAATATAAAGTAATTATAAATAATAAAATAAAAAAACATAATACAAGAATAAAGAAAAGTCAAAAACAAAATGAAATCCGTTGGCCGAAACTATAGTTTCGCAGGAAGAGTTTTAATGTTGGCAGGCGAAAGTATAGTTTCGCCAACAAGTTCACACGAATTTCGCCCAAACAGTAAGATAGATTCGACAAGACAAAATAATAGTTTCCGCAAAGCGAATCTAAAAAATGTCCAGCGAAACTATTAAGTTCGCTCGGGTAGCATAACCTTACAGTTTCGCTGAGAATTCATGAATTTTCGTTCAGTTTCGCTGGACTATCGACAGTTTCGCTTGAAGAACAACGAAGGTACCGAAGAGTCTCGATCAAATATACTCAAAATGTGATTTATTAACAAGATTAAGTGATGGTCCTGAGTTCGAGACTCACTTGCGAACAAGAATCAACAAGCAATCGATATCAAAATCATAGAAACTCAGAAACGCATGAAGAGGACACGGAAAAACCCTATGAAACTAAACAAATCTATGGTGCGAAAGTGTGGAGATAATTTCGCAAATAGACATAAATAGCATATAGTTTCGCAGGTAGCGAAACTATAGTTTCGCAGGTAGCGAAACTATAGTTTCGCCTGACGAATTTATAGTTTCACCCCGCGAAGCTGCAATTTCGTCAGATGAAACTCAGATAAAAAATGACGTCGCATAGGATGAAAATGCTGAGCGAAATTGTAATTTCGTCTAGCGAATGTATAGTTTCGCAAAAAAGTTATCACAACAATTCTTTTGAATACCGACTCAGACATGTGTTCTAACTCCAGTCTTTCACCATGTAGTCCATATACAGACAAATCTGGATGTTCTTCATTTATAATCTATTGAAGAAACCTTGGATACATCAAATAATTTTTTCTCTTTCCTTTCTCCAAGTTAAAAATAAATCCATTCATTATCCACTTAGCTATATTAAACCATCTATTTGTGGCTAAGGCAAACAATTGGAGATGCAATGTCCACATGAATGAATTTCATCCTGCACTTTGTTTGGACATGCAATGTTGAAAGATCTAACATAAGAGCTTCCAATGATCAAAGACTCTAGCTCAAAAGTGTTTCTTTGGAAAGTTATCAAGATGACCAATCATGATAAATGTCTCTATACACTCATTGAAAGTGTTCTGATAAGTCTTGAGTATCATTATCACCCGGTCTAAGTGCAACCCTGATAGATTACTCACATACTTCTATCATTCTATCTCCGCTGATAAATCCACATAATACTTTCCTCTAATCATCATTAATTTCCACATTAGCTCCAGAACTTCTTTATTAGTCTTGCATATATGGCAGGTTGTGCACACATAGCATATACATATCTAGTTCTCAGAAGAAATCTGATCATCTTCTCATATCCTGCTGCTTCTCTAACATCCTCATCTAAGAAGGCAGCTACATGTGTGCTTGGACTCAAACTTAGGCTCATAAATCATCAAGAAACAAGTATAAATATGTAGGGATTACATTTATGTAAGTCTCAAATATTTTATCAATTTGAAATTCAATAACTTTTGAAAAATTTTTAAGTGTTTAACACACTTAATTTCTCAAATGTTTTGAATAAAAATCAACTATTTGTGTGAGATATTAAACTTGTGAGACTCTTTATAAAAACCTTCAATAATATTTAAAGTTTACTTAATTAATTTTAAAATTTCAAACTTTGATCAATTTTAGTTTAAAATTTTCTGAGTGTTCAACACTTAATGACTTGTGATCAATCAGTTTTTAAAAATATATAATCAATTAGGTAATTTGTTTCTTGTTTGATCTGTAAACAATGAGAGATTTGAATAAAAAAACAGATTTTATTTTCAATTTATTATTGACGGTTCATTTTTAAACAAAATTTTATTATTATTTTATACAGATAAACACTTGAATCAACAAACAACTTTTGTGATCAAATTTAGATTTGATTGTTTTGAAATGATCGAAATCATGTATGCATATCAATTTCAGATTCAATTTTAAACATTTAATCACATTTTATCATGTGTTTTCAAATCACTAAAGAGTTACCCTTTGAACACCCTTCAAATCAAAAGTCTGATCAAATGTGATAATTATGAACTATGATTGATGAAATACACTTAATATGATGTTTTAGAATCACTGATTATACCTTGTAATAACAACAATCTCTAATAATCAGACTAAAAAGTGGGTATGATGATCATCGAATATGAAGGAATATGAATAGAATGTTTAGAGAATGAAAATGTTTGAATGAAGTGAATTCTATCAAGTGTTGAATTTATATAAGTGTGAAAAACCCTTGGACGCATGACTACTTTGTAGACGCATGACCACTATTAGGACGCATGAGGTTTAGGTGTTTTGGCACTCTACAAGCGTATCACCCCTATTCAAGCGCATGAGCCCTAAACGTATGATGTAAACTTGGTTAATTTTATGGGAGGACTTAGGCACATTTGCACTATTTAGGCACATGGGCACTGTGTTATGCGCATGGGCACTGTGTTAGCCACATGGGCACTATGTTAGGCACATGAGCATTATTCAGGCCCATGATCTATCCTGAAATGTCTAACACTTAGACAAATTCATGAACCCTTAGTTCGTATGAGAAATGTTTGGGCGCATCGGCTTTCAAGAGTTCACACTTGGTTTATTTTCAACATGAAACGTCTAGTTTTGTTTAGGCGCATGAACTTGTGAAAAACACCGAACACGTAACCAAATATTTAGCTTCATGACCATTGTTTAGGCAAATAAGTTAGAGTCAAAATGTCCAACACTTATCATAAAACTAAAATTTCATCATACTCCTAAACTAGACTTATGGTCACTGGTTAGGCGCATGAGGAACATTTCATATATCTAACACTTGGAATTTTTCACCAAAAACATTCAAACTGTAATTTTGTAAATTTTCACTGTTCTTCATGAATTTACAACCCTTTGTCAAAATTTGACTTTGACTTCCTAAAAACTTCGAATTTTTGACTTTAACATTGAAAAAATCATTTTTTCACTCACAAAAATTTTTAATTTTCTTTTTTAATAAATTTCCCTTCATTTTAGTCTAACTTTTTTTTAAAATTTTCAAAAATATTACAAACAATATCAAGTCTTTTATTACAAGAAGCTTTTGAAATCTTTTCAGGTTGATTTTTCAATCATATCAACCACACACATACTTGTGAACTTTGGCATCATCCTTTTCATCCAAACATTTATTTTGTTTTTCTCTTTTTCAATCTTTAATCCCTTTAAAATTTGAAGTTAAAAACTTAGAAGTTTATATTCATTTAAAATTGAGAAAAACCAATCATTATCAATATGTTTGCACACATAAAATCATACAGAAATGAAAATAAAGCATAATAAAACTCTACTATATATACAATGAATCATATGGTTGTAGTGAGATCATATCAGATAATATTTAGCATATTGAAAAGCAATAATTATTGATTGTCATGAACTTTGATTAAATCTTGATCAGGTGTGTTCTAGGTTAGCGTTACCGTAGCAAAGGAGAAACATTAGATCTAAGGACAGACAATAAGTGCGTTGGCAAAAATATCAACACACTTTCTTTTTCAATTCTTGGATTGATTAAGATTTGATTAGATATGACACTAAGTGACCTAGACTTAGACTTAGAGAGTTCAACCTTCATCAAGATATGCAAGCAAGCACATTTACTCAACTTTAAAACATGATATATATGAATAACCAGATCTCATGTTTAGGTCAATGATAGAATCATCATGGTAAAACCATTTGATAATCTTTAAGAAAACCACAATGGTCAAACCATTAGGTAATTCCCAAATCCATTTCATAAAGAAATGGATATAGATGATTCCAAAGAATCATAGGACATCCATTTTGGACTTTTGAATGGATTGTGCACATTGGCATCTTTTGCATATGGTGAGAATATCCAGGTTTATAATAACTTACAACAAAGGATACCTCGTCACTTTAGGTCTATTATGATTCATAACAGAGAAGTGATCAGATGCTTTGAATAGATCTCATGGTTATTTATATCACCATCATGTGTGAGCTTCTAACTTGAAAAACAATCAATCTGATAAGTCAACACCACTCATAAGAACTAAGATGAATACACACAATTGCATTATGATTTAGTTAAATCAGAAGAATCTAATATTTAGTATAACTATATGAGATTGCCTGCACATCATATCTCATCAAGTCAGACTTTATTAACGAGTAAAGTATCCACTAATTAAACTGATATACTATCATTTCTCACATATTGTAATGGCAGATTCAATCCTAAGAAAAGAAATGATACCTAAACTATATGTTTGAAATTTTCTTTTATAATTTGCTATTTTGATTTTTGTAATATTTAATTTTGTATTTTCTTTTTCTTTCATCATACACACACAATATACACAATGAGGCAGTCAAGTTTGATAGTTTCTCTTGTAATTTGTTATAAAAGCAGGGAGGGTTCTTATCATTTTGATAAACCAAATCATGGTTAATCAGACCAATAGACTCAACCAATACTCAAACCTTCATCGTAAAAAGGCTTTTGTAAATGGATCAGCCAATTTCTTTTCAATTGATATTTGAATCAAAATGATTAAACCTTTTTCAGAGTTATCTTTGAGAAAATGATATCAAATCTTGATATGTTTTGTTTTTGAATGTTGGACAGGATTAGCTGTTATAAACATAGCAGCTATGTTATCAATGTAAATATGAGTTTTAAGAAAATTATACATGTAATCCAACACTTGGTTTTGTAACTAAAGGATTTGAGAACATCCTACTGATGCAGGATGTACTCAGCTTCTACAGTAGAGATTGAGACATTTGTTTGTTTCTTACACTTCCATGAGACTAATCTGGGACTCAAAAACTGATAACCACCTATCGTAGATTTACTATATTGACAACATCCCCCATAATCACTATTAGTATATCCATACAGCTCAAAGTTTCGTTCATAAGGATACCATAGCCCTAGAGCCGGTTTTCCTTTGAGATATCTAAATATGCGTTTGACTGCGATTAGGTGAGATTCCTTCAGGTTTGATTGATACCTGGCATAGACACACACACCATACATTATGTTGGGTCTAGATACAGTAAGGTACATCAACGATCCAATCATAGATCTGTATAATGTTTGGTAACTAGATTTTCCTTTTGGATCAGGATCAATCTTTGTTCTGATAGATTGACAATCTTGTAGTTTGAACTTCTTCAATAGCTTATCAACAAATTTCTCTTGATTGATTAAAATGCCATCCGTAAGTTTCTTCGCTTGCAAACCAAGAAAGAACTTATCTAAAAATGAGATTTCATAATCTCTTCAAATTCAAGCATAATTTTTGAATGGATGAACCAAATATGATATCATCCACATACACTTGCACACATAAGTGATCATTTCTATCCTTCTTTATAAATAAAGTTAGATCAATCTTCCCTCTTAAGTATCCATGTTATATCAAATGTTAGGACAATGTCTCATACCAGATTCTAGGAGCTTGATGTAGACCATATAAAGCTTTGCTCAGCTTGTACACACGATGATGGAATTCAACATCTTCAAAACCTTGAGGTTGCTGGACATACATATCATCTGTGATTAGTCCATACAAAAAGGCACCTTTGACGTCCATTTGTACACTTTGAATTTCATATAAGAAGCATATGCCAGGAAGACACGAATTGCTTCAAATCTTGCAACTGGAGCAAATACTTCATCATAATCAATTCCTTCCTCCTGAGTGTAACCTTGCGGTACTAACCTTGCCTTATTTCGAACCACTATTCCTCGATCATCTGATTTGTTTCTGAATAACATTTTTTTGCCAATGGAATTTTCTCCTTTAGGAAAATCCACAAGCTTCCATAGTTCCTATCTATGGAACTGTAGCAATTCTTCTTGCATAACTTTAATCCAACTACTGTCCTTTAAGGCTTTAGTGATGTTTTTAAGAAAATTTTGAGAAAGAAAACATGAAAAATTTGCTTGCTTTAAATGACTTCTCATTGTTCTCTCAAGTCAAAGGACCAATAATCTGTGATATAGGATGTTTCTTGTGAATATGAGACATTGGAATCTCATCTTGTTGAACATTCACATCAAGATTGGTTTGGTTCAAGTTAGAAGGCTGATGTAATATGTTTGAAGTATGTGGAGTGAAATTCAGTACTTGAGTTCGCAAATTGATAAAATAATCAAACTTATCATTGACATCTACATCTCCAGATATAGAAGAAGTTCCTGACTCGGGTAGTTGAATTTAGGACCATCACTAGGAAATGGTTGAGAAACATCAAATTTTTAGGAAGTTGTTGTTCTGGAATTTGATTATCAAGATTTTCTAAGTTGAATATAGGATCTTTGACAAATGAAAAGGATGGATAATCTAGGCTTGAATCATCCATATCATCAAAATCTGAATCGTAACTAAAGGTTCCAAGATCACCTAACTGTTTCCTGTGAACACAAGAAGGTTCAAACAGATTAGAATTGAATGAATTTGACAATAAGTCTAAATCAAATAACCAATCTGGACCTTACGCCACTAATGGAAATGAATTTTTAAGGAATTAACATTGAAAGTTTCAATGATAACATTCGTTTTAGAGTTAGAAACTCTATATGCTTTAGAAGCTAACGAATATCCAAGAAAGAATACATCATCAGTTTTGCATCAAATTTGCCTAGCTGATCATTTGAGTTTAAAATTAACACTGGACAATCAAAAGATTTATGAAAATCTATGTTTGGTTTCCTAACCAACATTAACGCATAAGGAGTTTTTTGTTTGTCTTTCACCAATAGAGTGTGATTCCGAATGAAACACACAGTTGATATCGCTTCATCCTAGAAAGTGATAACAATCATAGCATCTGCTAACATTGTAGGAGCCGCCTCAATCAATGTTCGGTTCTTCCTTTCTGCAACTCCATTTTGTTAAGGACATTCTAGGAACACTGAACTGATGAGCAATCCTTTTTCCTGCATAGAACATGTCAACATTAGCATTCTTATATTCTGTTCCATTATCACTTCAAATTATTTTTACTTTTTGGTGAAGTTGATTTTCTACTTTAATGATAAACTCTTTTAATAATTCAACCATTTAAGACTTAGCATGCAAAAAGAAAACCCAGAAAATCTCGTATAGTCATCAATGATAACTAAACAATACGATTTCTTTCCAATGCTCAGCACGTTTATAAAACCGAATAGATAGGACTGAATAGATCCATATGTAACATCTGTAGAGGCCTTGAATTTGAGTTTATTAGCTTGGACTTATAAGGCGCTCTATGTGCTTTCCTTTCAAACATGCTTTATAGAGGTCTGATGTAGCAACTTCTTTGATGGAATGCCTACTAAATGATTTCCTGTTCAAGTTTGTTCATGTTTTTGAAGTTGGAATGTCCGAGACGTCTATGCCAAAGTTGGATTTCTTCATTTTGAAGTGTGAGCAATGAGGCAAGTTGTTTCAATTGAAGGACTAACTTGAGCCATATCTATGGATCAAAAGAACCAATGAGCCAGATCAGAAAAACCTTTAAGTCCCACAGATATCAAAACAACTGAAGTAATTACAACAACTGAAGACAAAGTCTAAAGACAAAGTCTGAAGACAAAGTCTGAAGACAAAGTCTGAAGACAAAGTCTGAAGACAAAGTCTGAAGACAAAGTCTGAAGACAAAGTCTGAAGACAAAGTCTGAAGACAAAGTCTGAAGACAAAGTCTGAAGACAAAGTCTGAAGACAAAGTCTGAAGACAAAGTCTGAAGACAAAGTCTGAAGACAAAGTCTGAAGACAAAGTCTGAAGACAAAGTCTGAAGACAAAGTCTGAAGACAACTGCTGAAGACAAAGTCTGAAGACAACTGCTGAAGACAAAGTCTGAAGATCAAGTTCTCAGAAGTTGTCACAACAGCTGAAGTAGTTCTCTTCAGTAGTTATGATGGTTTACATTTCAGTAGTTTTTTGTTATGTAAAACATCTGAAGTTCTTATACTTCAGATGTTATAACTTCAGTAGTTGTAATGTTAGTTTATACTTAGCTTTTAATGAAGGTGTCCTCAGTTGTTGTGGACATCTTCAGTAGTTTAGTTTACTTTCAGTTGTCTATAAATCAGTTAGATGTCACTATCAAGTAACGTCAGTGATGTCACATTCCTTATAAAAGGAATGTTGACCTAATTTCCCCCCACGGGAAGTTTGTGCATGAATGAAAACATTCTTTTTGCAGAACACTCTCTCTCTGTAACTGTTACTGCTTAATTGAATATTCATATTATTCTTGCTAGAATTTAGTCTAATTCGTGTGCTATTCTGCTGCAAATTCTAATCTAATTGATCAAACTAGATCTCGATCCCTTCAAATGGTATCAGAGCAGGTTATCATTGATCGATTAACAATTGATCATTGAAACTGTTCTTTTGATATCTTAGTTTGATTGAATTAGCTAATTTGCAAGAATTGGTTATAGAGTTGTTTTTCTGTTGCTTCCTGTGAATCGATTTGAGATTCTTCTTGTTTCAAACTGTGTTGTTGAGTTTTGAGTTAGATCTGTTAAACTCTTATTGAACCTGTTTGAATTGGTGAAAATGGTTGCATCAATCAATGATCCTCACAATACTAGCTCCTCAACAAAGCCTCCGATGCTTGTTAGGAGTGAGTACAACATATGGCAATGATGAATTCTCCATCACCTATCTGTTAATAGTTCAGGTTGTTGGAAATATGTGGTTCATGGACCATATAAGCCTATGGTGAGTAATCCGGAAACCAATGAAATGATTCCAAAGAAGAAAGAGCAATATTCAGATGAAGATCTGAAACTGTTTGAAATTGATGATAAAGCCCATGGAATTCTGGCCATAGCAATGCCTAATGAAATCTATTCTGGACTTATGCATCATGAATCTGATCATGACCTCTGGGTTGCTCTGAAAGAACAATTTGGAGGAACTGATGAGGTCTTAGCAAACAATAGAGAAATCCTTGCCCAGCAATATGAGACATTCTCTCATAGAAAGGGTGAGTCATTGACTCAACAGTTTGAGCGATTCTCCTGTTTGATATCTAAGTTGAAAATGGTTAAATATGAATATACAAACAGTCAGATGAACAACAGATTTCTCAGATCCCTGCCTGAGAGATGGGACACATATACCATTGTCCTACGCTCCAGTGCAAATCTAGATAATCTATCACTCACCGAACTTCATGGGAAACTGCTAACATTTGAAAGAGAGATAGAACAGAAAAGAAAACTAACTTCATCTGGGAAGCTCACTGATGATTTTGTACCAGGAATACTGCTCTGGTTGGTCATGAGTCAGAATATGCTACATTAGAAAATTCCTATGATGAGCATATTGATCTCTTCTTCAAACAGTGGAGATCATGCTTTTGTTGGTATTGATTCTAATTCAGGATGTAATAGTGTAAATTTGTGCTTTTTGATGGATGATTTGAAAGGAATTGCTGATGATGATTTGGAAGAGATGGATATTTTGATCCAAATGGCATTATTTAATATCAGATCTCAAAAATTTTACAAAAGGATAGGTAGAAAATTCCCTGGTCTCTCTCGAAAAACCAAAGTTGGTTTTGACAAGAGCAAGTTGAGGTGTCACAAGTGCCATAGACTTGGACATTTTGCAAGAGAGTGTAGATTATCTGGAACTAACTCTTCTGCACCCTTTGTGACCTTTCCAAGCAATAATTCACAAAACAAAGGGCAACATTCAACCAGTTCTGGTCATCATTCACAAAATCAATCATCTCCTGCATATTTTGTTCCTCAAGGTCAAATGCCATATCCTTATCCCTGTTTTTACATGTCATAGTCCAATCAGGTTCTGTACCCATAGCTCAACAATCACATGCCCTACATGAGCCTCCACCATTTCAATCAAGTCAACAACCTCAATCTCAATCTCAATCACATCAAAGCTTTTTCACTCCTGGTGTTGTTGACTGGAGCAGTTTACCAGATGATCTTTCTGGTTATTCTGAACAAATGTTTTCTAGTGCTGGTCAACATGGTGGTGAAAATCCTTTTGGAAATCTTGCTCTTATGGCCCTAGAGTCTACTGGTGGTTCAAGCCCAAATGCTTCATCATCACACGTACCACAAGTATCTTCTGAGGCTAAGGCCAAGTTGTGTTCTGAGTCATGCATAGCTGCTTTTGCCTTAATTAGAGAAGCAAATCTAGCTTTAATTAATCAAAATCTTGACCTAGAGAAAGTGATTTCCAAAAGAAAAGCTGAGTTTGAGTCTGTTTTAAAAGAAAAAGATGATGAGATTTACAAATTAAAATGCCAAATCACTGATGAAAAGGCTAAGGTAGAGGTCATTTTAGAAAATCACAAGAGTCTCAAAGAAACACTTGCAGCTACTCAAGTGGAGTGTGAATGCTGGGTAACATCTTGCAAGGGGTTTGAAATGCTTCTCAGTAAGCAAACTGCTTCAAATGTGAAGTTTGGGATTGGATATAATCACACTGAACTTCCTATAGATTTTACTCCCAAGACAAAAGTAAAATCTGAAGGTCAAATCAATTCCCAAACCACATCATCATGTGTCTCATCCTCAAGTGATAATGTACAATTAGAGGATGAAGTCAGTAATAGTACCTCAGCTCAATGTGCTGATGGTCTTACTGCTGATGAACACATGTTCAAAGAAAAGCTCAGCACTTCAGGTGTTGTCTCACAAGGTACTCAAAGTACTAAGAGCAAGTAACAACACCTGAAGAACATTTCAAACCAAATGGAACCAAACATGGTTTGACAACTACTGAAGACTCTATCAGGATATCCAAATGCACTCATAGAAAACTTCTGAAGAGCAAGTCTTTAGTTGTTACAAATCCTTCAGTACTTCACATAAGTACTGAGAGAAGAAGAAAGTACTGAAGAACACACCTTCAGTAGTTTCATCTTCTTCAGCAACTGATCAACAGAAGATGAAGAAAACCACTATGTGTGAAATATATCAATCATCTCACTGATGAATGTTGGTACAGAAAGGGTTCCAAATTTAACAAGGATAAAATCATTAAAAAGAAAATTAATAAAATGAAAGATGAATTTGAAACAAGTTTGTGCCACAAACATCTCAACCTGATAAACCAAAGTCTTCACAAAAATCTAAACAGAAGAAAGAGGTTATCATAAAACAACTGAAACTACTCCTCAAAGAGTATCAAAACAACAGACCAAGTCTGTGTCTTTCAAAAAGGAGGACATGGTGTATCACAAGAACCATTCAAAAACAAGTACTGATGTGTCTGCTGAACTGAAGGCTTTAACAACCAATCAGACACAACTTGTTATGATGGTTCAACATCTGTTGGGGAGAGTTAACTAAATAGATGTACATGTGATTAAACCACTGAAAAGGAAAACTAAGCCAAAATCAAAGGAATCCTTTTCAGCACCATCTCCATCTTCAAAGGCTGTTAATCATGACAAATCAGTTAGTATAAAATCTTTTGATGAGAACAGACCCAAAACCAAAATGGTTTGGGTCTCAAAAGCTAACTAGTTGTTGTGATATACGCAGGGTTCTTCAACATGCCATTAAAGCATCTGGTATGTGGACAGTGGAGGATCTATGCATATGACTGGGAGCAGATCTCTTCTTCATGACTACTCTTAAGGAAAGAAGGGATTTGTATCTTTTGGTAATGATGCTAAGGGTTACATCATCGGTAAAGGCTTTGTTTCAAATGGTGAAATAAGGTTTGATGATGTCAACCATGTGGAGAATCTCAAGTACAATTTGTTGAGTGTCAGTCAAATGTGTGATAAAGGGCATGTTGCACTTTTCACCAGTCAGAACTATCGAATTTTGTCTTTCAATGTTTTGAATATGATTGACAAGATATTGGATGAACATACTCTCCTGAAAGCCAATAGGATTAGAAGAGTATATGCCTTAGACTTATCAAAGAAAATTGATCTAAAAGGCCATCCATGTCTGTTCTCCAAGGCATCTCCTCAGGAATCTGAGCTTTGGCATAGAAGGCTTGGTCATGTGAACCTTAGAAACATGAAGCAGCTGATCCTTCATGGCTTAGTGAGAGGTCTGCCATTAAAGGAGTTCAAATGTGATGATAACTGCTCTGCTTGTTTAAAAGGAAAGCAACATAAAGTATCATTCCCTCCAATAGAAGAACCAAAGTCCACTACCTGCTTGCAATTACTGCATATGGATCTTTTTGGTCTAGTAAGAGTGATGAGCATGGCAAAGAAAAAATACTATCTGGTAATTATGGATGATTATTCCAGATTTGTATGGACCTTCTTCTTACATTCAAAAGATGAGGCTGGTCAAATTATCATCTACTTTGTGTTGCATGTGGAAAAGCAGTATTCTCTTTCTGTCAAGTGTGTAGGAGTGATAATAGCACAGAATTTAGAAATCACACACTTGATGAATTCTATTTCCCTAAGGGAATCAAGAGGCAGTTTAGCATTTCAAGAACTCCTTAGCAAAATAGAGTGGTGGAGAGAAAGAACAGGACCCTTATTGAAGCTGCAAGGTCAATGTTGGTTGATTCTGGTTTGCCACTAACCTTTTGGGCTGAAGCTGTTAACACAACTTGCTATGTACAAAATAGAGTATTGGTAAATCAAAGGTTGATGAAGACTCCTTATGTAGTGTTACATCATTTGGCTCCTCTGATTTCCTTCTTTAGAGCATTTGGGTGTCCCTATTATATTCTCAACACAAAGGATCCACTTCAGAAGTTTGAATCAAAGGTGGATGCAGGGTACTTTGTTGGGTATCCTCTACTTGCAAGGCATACAAAGTTTTGATTGCAGATCAAAGATTGTAGAAGAAAGCTTGCATGTAAAGTTTAATGAATCTCCAAAGGAGAAATCCCACAAAACCCTGTGGAGTTATTTGATCTGGACATACTGCAATAATGTTGCAGGTTCTGTGAATCCATCATCTTCTGCAACTATTATCCATCTGTTGGTATAAATGCAAGTTTTAGTGATCAACTGCCTGAGTCTACTAAACTTGATGTTCCTGTAGCTTCAGCAATTCCATCCACAACAAATGCTGATGAGATCTCTGAATCCTCTACTTTATTTGAATTATCATCTCATTTTAGGTTTCAAGAATCTGGATCACCATCTGTTGCTACTGAATCACCTACAAACACTTGCACAAATCTTATCGAGTATCAAGAACTGAAGAATCATCCCATGTCTCAGATCATTGGTGACATCAATGCTGGTGTTTCAATCAGAAATAAATTGTCCAACTTTTGCTTCTATGCTCTCTTCATCGGTCAGCAAGAGCCAAAGAATTATCATATTGCATTAAGAGACAATGGATGGGTTGAAGCTATGCAACTTGAGCTTCTTCAGTTTCAAAAGCAGCAAGTGTGGGAATTGGTTCCTCTTCCCCAAGGTAAGTGTGCCATAGGCACTAAATGGGTGTTTAGGAATAAAACTGATGAAAAAGGGCACATTGTCAAGAACAAGGCCAGACTGGTTGTACAGGGGTTTTCACAAGAAGAAGGTATTGATTATGATGAAACCTTTGCCCCTGTAGCCAGACTGGAAGCAATCAGATTGTTTTTAGCTTATGCTACCTTTCATAATCTCAAAGTTTTTCAAATGGATGTCAAAAGTGCATTTTTATATGGTAAAATAAAAGAAGAAGTTTATGTGTGCCAACCACCAGGTTTTGAAGATCATAAACATCCAAATTGGGTGTATAAGCTTGATAAGGCTCTTTATGGACTAAAACAAGCACCTAGGGCCTGGTATGAAACACTATCTAACTTTCTTCTTCAAAATAATTTCACTAGAGGCTCCATAGATAAAACCTTGTTCATTACGAAAGTAGGCATGCATAAGCTCCTTGTTCAAATTTATGTTGATGATATTATTTTTGCATCCTCTGATCCACAGTTGTGTGATGCCTTTACTAAGTTGATGCAACAAAAGTTTGAAATGAGTGCCATGAGAGAATTACAGTTCTTTCTGGGGTTGCAAATCAAACAAAAGGTTGATGGTACTTTCATTCATCAGTCAAAATATACAAAGGATTTGTTGAAAATGTTTGATTTACAAAACTGTAAGCCCTGCTCTACTCCCATGTGCAGCACCACACAACTGGATGCTGATAGAAAGGTAAAGCAGTTGATGAAACTCTTTACAGATGTATGATTGGTTCCTTGATGTACCTTACAGCTTCTAGACCAGACATTATGTTTGCAACTTGTGTCTGTGCTAGATTTTAGGCTGCACCTAAAGTATCCCATACGATTGCAGTCAAAAGGATCTTTAGATATTTGCAAGGAACTCAATCTCTAGGACTTTGGTATTCCACTGGGCACTCTTACAAATTAGTAGCTTTCTCTGATAGTGACTATGCAGGTGTAAATTAACTAGAAAATCAACCTCTGGTGGATGCCAATTTCTAGGCAACTGTTTAGTTTCTTGGCAGAGTAAGAAACAAACTTCTGTTGCTACATCCACTGCTGAAGCAGGTACATTGCTGCTGCAAGTTGTACTTCTCGGGTACGCTGGCTTCAGAATCAATTACTGGATTATGACATTACAAAGATTAAGACTCCTTTACTAATGGATAGTGCTTCAGCTCTTTGTATTGTTAAGAATCCTGTCCAGCATTCTAGGACCAAACATATTGAGATCAGACATCATTTTATCAGGGATTGTTATGAAAAAGGTCTGATTGATCCGAAGTTTGTTCCTAGTGCTGATGAGCTTGCAGATATATTTACTAAGCCTTTGGATAGTGCAACTTTTTAAAATCTTGTGCTAAGGCTTGGTATGCTGCAGCTTGAATAAATTGACAACTACTGATGATCTCAGCTCCCAAGTACTGATGAGCATCAGTATACAGCTGTCACAAATAAGTACTGAAGTTATTTTATCTTCAGCAGTTTTCATAACTACTGAAGACTAAATTCCTTTAAGTACTGAAGTACTTTATCTGTTGCAAAGTACTGAAGTGGTTACAACTACTGACGTCTGTTCTAACAGATAAGTACTGATGACCAATGAAACATCTGAAAATCAGATAATCTGCTGAGTAAGTGTTAAGGTCAAATGAAACAACTGAGATATGTGAATTGACGACAACAACTAATGAGTAAGTTTATTCTTCAATTGTTTCAAACAACTATTGTTTCATTACAAAACAACTGAAGCCAAACCAAGTTTTCAGTAGTTTTTCAACTACTGATGACAAACACCAAGTCTTTAGTTGTTTACAACATCTGAAAGTTAAAACCATGTCTTTAGTCGTTTTCTAACAACCGATGACTAAAACCAAAACTTTCAGCTATTTTCTTTCAGCCGTTTCATAACCTATAAATACCTAACCCTAACTTCAAACTTTTCATAAATCGATTTCCAAACGTTCATCTCCCATTAATGGCGACCATGTAAATCAAACCTCGACACAACTGTGTTACCTACTTCACAAAATCGACCTTTTGGACTAAGTTTGATGATACTATTGATCTGATGGCTGATTCCCAGTATCGAACTGCTTTTCTTCTGAATCCAACCATCTATCCCGACTCTCTTCGTCAATTCTGGACAAATGTTACCATCCATACTGGTGCGAATGATGTCGCTATCACTCTCCAGTCATTTGTAAACCAGAAGAAGGTGGTAGTCACTCCTGCTATTATTCGCCAAATGCTAGATCTGAATGATGGTACCTTTGTCACCAAATACCCGAAGGGCACCATTGATCTCTCATTCATTAACCATGGATATGAGGGAAACCTAAGTGCTACAACCATTCTGAAGAAGCACTTCATGATGCTGAACGCCTAATCTTCCACATGATCAATGTTTGCCTTGCCCCCAAAACCTCTTCATGGGATCAAATGTCATCCAGGTGGCAGTAGGTATTGTATTCTATTCTTGAACGTCAAAGCTTAAATTTTTCTAAAATTATATTTTTAGAACTAAAAGATCTGGCAATGAAACTTGTAGCTAACAGATGGTTATTATATCCAAGGTTTCTTATGGCCATAATCATGAATCAGTTACAATCTGATGGCCCTGTTGGCCTTGGAGTCCCTGCTGTGGTAGTTTTGCCAGAGGTATACTCCAGGCACAACTCTGACCCACACCTCAATGAGGCTGCCAAACTGCTAAAACCCAAGCAGAAGGTACCCACAGCCTCATCCTCCAGATCTAAAGTCCCCTCCAAACCTCATTCCAAACAAACCAAAAAGGCTACTCAGGGAGTTGAGTCCCCTGATGATGCCCCGGCAACACAAAGGCAGGTTGAAACTATGGGTAATAATCCCCCTGTAGTTTCCAGGACTCTACCAGCTGAAACCGCTTAGGAATCCTCTCAACAGGATCCTGATGCAACCAAAAATGGGGAAACCACATTACTGGAATCTCTCTCACTTGAGAGGATTGCCATTGAAGAGCACCATTCACCCCAGGTGCAATCCTTTTCACACCTATCTCCCACTGAAGCCACCCCTACAAGCTCAACTGTGGTTATTGCACAAGTGCTAACTCAATTACATTCCTCTACCCCTCCCCAGAAACCTATTACCACTGGGAAAACCTCAATAACTGAGGGAGAGGATTATAATGTAGCTGATAACCCAAAACACAGGGATTACAGAGTTCAATCTCCCTGTGTAGAGGAGGAGATTAGAACATCTGGTGAGGCTGCCTCTTCTCCTTGTTCAGCACATGATCAGGATGAAGATGGTATCATTTCTAAGTCCTCACCAGAGGCAACTACCAATGAAGGACATCATCCTGAGGGAGGAAGTCCCCAGTTCCGAGACACAGGGGCACATGTGAATACTGATCTACACTCATCACAGTTCATCCTGATTTCATCAGGAGGTCAGCTGATTCAGCATAGACTGATGATGACCTGGGTTTTTTCTTTGATGTTCTAGCCCACAATATTATTCTTGAGACTGAGGTATGCAGACTACAAGAACTGCTTGCTTAAATGTCACAAGAATCAAGTCCATCTGCCCACATTAACCCATAGATGGCAGTTTCTCCTGAAACTATCCCAAACACTAAGCCACTCACAACAAATTTGCCACCAGCCTTTGCTTCAGGTGCCATTTCTCAGGGACAGAACCCCTCTGAGCAAATGGTTGCTGCCTTTCAAACATCCTTACCTCTCATCACTTCCATAATCACAAACACTGTACATCAAGCCATTGATGATGGGCTTTTCTCCAATCTTCAATCTTTAGTTGATGCTGTTGTTTCTAAGAGACTTTCTGACATTCACACCCCTGAACCCAATGCACCCAAAAAGGGGGAGTCTAAGTCAGTGAAAGTAGACAAAAGAAAAAGAGCTGAAGAGGAAGCATAAAAAGAGAGGAAAGAAAAGGAATTGATCACCTATAAGAGGAAGAAAAGCTTTGAAACGACTAAAGGATCTGAAAAGACTGAGAGAAAGTTAGAAGAACTGATCAAAGAAGCTGATGAGCAGCATAGCAGATCTATGGATAAGATTATTGATCAACTCTTCAGACCAGGATTTGACACTGTCAAACTTGACTCTGAGATCAGAAGGTTAGAGATTCAAGAAATTGAACAAAGATGGGCAAGTTGGAGTGAGAAAGAACGAGAAAGGCTGGAAACTATGGCAAGATTTATATCAAAACATCTGGGAAGGTCAATCATTGAAGTAAAGTCATGGTCCAGAGACAGTATTTTGGAGATAACCACCAGAATCTGTTCTTCTGAAGTATTTAACAAAGGATTGATCATAGAAGCTCTTGATAAAGCTGGTGCTGGGAAAAGGACTGATATGGCAAAATTATCCAAAGCTTCACTCACATCCAAGATGCTAGAGCAGCCTACACTATCACCCAAACCAAAACAACCACCTTCACAACCCTCAAAACCAACTCCTTTACCTAAGAAACCTACTAAACCCATTACCAATGATGCACCTAAGAGGAAGAGAAGGTGTTGAGGATGGAAGAAGAAGAAGAAGATGATGAGGATGATAGTCTGCCACTCTCTGCTGTTCTCAAAATAAAAATGCCTGAGCCTAGGAGTCAACCAACAACAATCACACTTGACTTTCAAAGGCAAATGGTAAAAGTTAAACTTGAAGAAGAAGAACAACACAAACAACATGATGACCACTGTTAAGGATGATTGATAAAGAGTTTCCCAAGTCTTATCCATACAAGCTATGAAGATACGTGCTCAGAGGTTGTATGCTCTCTGATTTACATTCCAATATTAGAAATAGAGAGTGAGAATTTGGCCTGACCCCAGAGTAAGTAACGGAATTCACAAATTGAAGATTCCAAGCAGATACAATGGTCAAGTAAAGAAGATTGTAGATGCTGTGATAATGCTGGCCTTTGTAGTGTCACCCTGGGAATTCTTGATGACTTCAAGAGAGCTTACAAGTCTAAAATGACTCCACAAACTTTACTAGAAAACAAAATGGTAAAGAAGGGGTTAATCTACAAGAATCTTGAAGAAATAAGAGAAATGAGCTCCAGTTAGTGCTTGAAGGCACTCATCCTGATGAGTTTGCATACAAAGAGATAACAGCTATGGAGCTAAAAAATGGAAAGCTATTAAGTACTTATCTGAGTACTATTGGCCTGAGTTCTTCTTTGAAAGTGGAGTTGAAGAACTCACAATGGAAGAACAAGTTGTTTTCCTTGAGGCCTATGTCAGAGAGTCTTACAGACTTATCATTGGGAAGTAGGTTTCATGGATGGGGTAACAGCTCTGTGTCCAATTCCCCAAGACAGAGTTCCCATTCATCCTTTGCCAATCAAACCTTCTGAAATCTCTTCCCTGGCCTGAGCTTATATTGAAGAATTCTGAGTTGATCCAGATTTTGTTTCTGCCAATAAGTGGTCCCTCAATAATTTTAAAGGTTTTGGCTGCATTGGTTCAGGGGGAGTTTGTTGGACCAAAACAACCAAAGAGCCAGATCAGAAAAACCTTTAAGTCGCACATACATCAAAACAACTGAAGTGATTTACAACAACTGAAGACAAAGTCTGAAGACAAAGTCTAAAGACAACTGCTGAAGACAAAGTCTGAAGATCAAGTTCTCAGAAGTTGTCACAACAGCTGAAGTAGTTCTCTTCAGTAGTTGTGATGGTTTACATTTCAGTAGTTTTTTGTTATGTAAAACATCTGAAGTTGCTATACTTCAGATGTTATAACTTCAGTAGTTGTAATGTTAGTTTATACTTAGCTTTTAATGAAGGTTCCTCAGTTGTTGTGGACATCTTCAGTAGTTTAGTTTACTTTCAGTTGTTTGTATAAATCAGTTAGATGTCATTATCAAGTGATGCCAGCTGATGTCACATTCCATATAAAAGAAATGTTGACCTAATTTCCCCCCACGGAAGTTTGTGCATGAATGAAAACATTCTTTTTGCAGAAAACTCTCTCTCTATAACTGTTACTACTTAATTGAATATTCATATTATTCTTGCTAGAATTTAGTCTAATTCGTGTGCTATTCCGCTGCAAATCCTAATCTAATTGATCAATCTAGATCTCGATCCCTTCAATATCTAGCTTGTAGACATCTCTATCTCGAACAGCTTTAACAACCACCCACTTCTTGCTAATCTAAAAACCTGGCTTCAAAATATAACAATAAGCATCATCAAATAACGCAGAATATGATTTATCACATATTTGAGAAACACTTAAAAGATTAAAGTTCAATAGAGCACAATAGTTGACTTTATTAAAGCTTATCACTCCATTAGATACCATTCCTTCACCAGTTATCTTTCCACCTGAATCTCCACCAAAAGCTACATGAGTTCCATCTTTTTTCTAAAGTCTTGAAGCAAGGCTTGATTGCATGTCATATGCCGGGTACACCCACTATCTACATACCACGTGTTATTGGTCGTCTAGGACATACCTGCATTTCCTTAAATTTACATATCACATGTGTTATGATTGTACATATTACATATGTCATAGTACCTTTGTGGCTGTCTGAACAACATTTAATTAATCTTAGATTTAGATGTGGAGCCCATATTTGAATATTGCTTAAATTTAGGGGAATGAAGATTAATCTATTGTTTTTGTTTTGGAAGTTTGTTCTTTTGATTTTTAGGATTTTTCTTTTGAACATTTTCACAATTCTTTGACTCCTTAGACACATTTGAACCTATTTTCATATCAGAGTTAGATTTGATCTTAGGTTTTGATATCATTTCAGAAATTGTGTTCATGTCAAAAATTTCTTGCTGACACAAACTTCGTAGGTTTAATTTGAATTGACTGATTTATTGGTTCAGCTTATTTAGCTTTAGCAGTTGATTTTCTTCTTCTTTGATTTCTTGTTCTTGATGAGTATTAGTGCTATGGGTTTTAATTGAATCTTCCAATGATTCTTTAAGTTTTTGATCACGTTGATTTGATTCAAAAGAGCTTGAATCATCTGAATATGATGTATCTGATTTCTCTTCTACACATTTTCCTTTCATTTTGTTATTGATTTCATTAACTTTTTCAACCTCTTGTTCAAGTTCACAATTTTCAATAACAATCTCACCTTTTGGTACAAACAACTTTTTGTTCTTTTGTCGAGGTTCATAGGATTTGACTTTTATTAGATGACCATTCTTTATCTTATCTGAGTCTTTCTCCTAGAATATTTCAATATTTATCTTTTCAATTTCACTCACGACTTTCGATTGAACATTCATTTTCTTTTCTTTAAATTCTTTGAGCTTAGCTTTATTCTTTGGTGAATGATCATGAGTATTAAAGTTTTCACATAAGGTATTTGTGATAATTTCAGGCATGGGTTTATGTGTGAATCCTAAACTTGTTTTATCTTCATCTTTCCTACCGTTTACTAGTTGCTCAACAATGGTTATTGAGCTTTTCACTTTGGTTAAATCAATTTGAGTTGCTGCATGTGCCAATTTCTCTTGTTCGAGTGTTTTTGCCATCTCTTCAAGTTGCTTTTTTACAAGTTCAAGTTCTTTTAATTTTTTGTTCTAAGAAGTTTGAAGATATATGATTTTATCATCAGAATTATATGATCAGCTTTCAGCTTATTGTGCATTGACTCTTCTTATTTCAGTTTATCACATATTTTGAATGAGTAGATTCTGTTGTGTTCTACTTGTTCAAAACATGCTTTAGTGCATATTTTCTCTCTTACTTCCACTGGTATCTCAGGATATGAATTTGAAGACTCGGTATCATATGATTAGATTTCAACCTTGGGTTGTTCTGACTTAGCCATAAGAGCCACTTCTTCTGAGTCCTCCTTTGGGTCAGATTTGCCACTCCTCTCATAGTCTTCCTCATTGTCTGATTCGCCTTCAGTCTATGGATCTTTGTCTTCAAACTAGTCTTCGTTTTTAATCTCAGGAAATCAGTGTTAGACTATAACTATCTTATTAGACTGTTCTGCATAAGCACTCCAATCATAACCATCCTTAATGCTTACAACTAGTGATTTCTTTGATTCTTCAGTGGTCTTTGGTTCTTCTTTCAGTTCTGGCATTAGTAGACTCTAATATGGATTTTGTAACGTCTTTTAAGCCTATTGATGATACCTTTGACTATTAGAGCTACTTTAACCATTTGCTACTTATGTCCTTGGAGATTTTCACTCTCTATAAAAGTGACCATAGTTGTTACAGTTAAAACACCTTGACTTTGACTTATCAAAGCCAACTATTTTGTTTGCACTTGGCTTATAGTTTTTGTTCACATATGAATCCTTTTGAGTTCTATAAGCTATCATCACCATTTGCTAGTTGAGATCCATTTCTTCAATATCATCTGGATCCGTCTAACATAAATCCTACAAAATCAAATTAATTTTTTTTCAAGCATGCCCTGATATGCTTGAAAACTTGCCATAAATGTGATTTTGAACTCTTCATCCTGTAAAAGGATGTTTATAACATCTTTAACTTTGCTACATTTCACAGAGATAGAATATGGAGTCTTATTTTCAGTTAAGGAATTTGAGATTTGGAAGGACACTGTGATTGTGGTTGAGTTGAGTAGATAGGTGCACTTATGAAGAATCCTGCTCCCACAAATAAGTCACCCTCATCTTCTGGATTTGTTTCATCCTTAGCAAGAAATGTGTTCACCACAATATTTTCTAGAGAAGCAACATACTTGTACTGAGAAGTAGATGCAGCTTTATCATTATTCCTTGAGCGTTCATCAATTTCCACTGACTCAATCTTTTCAATGAGAAGATCAAGATCCATGGGAAACTTTTCAGTATGCTTTAACAAAGTCACAGTTTGTTTCCAAGATGATGGAAATGCATTTAGAAATTTGTCATTTAGGTCTTTAAGATCATTCCTAATCCCTAAAGTTGACATTTCTGTTGTAAGTTGCACATATCTGTCATTATCTGATTTATGGTTTCTCTAGTGATATGCTCAAACAAAGTAAGTTGCCTTTTTAGTTTTTCTCTTTTGAGATCCTGAATCTTTTTGCCTCCTTCACAGATAATTTTTAAGTCTTTGTACATAGTATAACTAGGTTGGTAACTCTCAAGCCTGGATAGTACCTCCAAAGGTAACCCTTTACACATAAGAGAATATGCTTTAATATTCTTCGTCACTTTCTTCAGATCATCCCCATGTAAGCTATCTTCTAGATAAGGCTCTTATGAATCTTTGGTGTACAAAAAACCTCTATCAGGACCATCAGAAGTAACAGGATTTAAGGTCGTTTCTCTATTGATTTTCACAGATCAGTATCAATAGAATTCAGATGGTGTTTCAGTCTGAGTGACCAGTTCTAAAAGTCAGCTCTGTTCTTCAGCTTTGGAACTCTCTTCTCAGAATCTTCAGACTGAACTATTTTTAATATTTGATTTTAAGAAAATATACTATTTTTTTGTTTTAAGATTTAAATTGAAATAAATAAATGAAAATATTTTTGGATTTTAGATTTTGAAAAATTTTCTAAGTGTTAAGAGAAAAGTGTAAGGATTAAAGTAGAGGCTAATGCAACCCAACACCCAAAGTCTCTCCTGCATGCATGCACAAGTGTACTGAAGTAGATTGCTTCGGAAGTTTCACACCGGCATCAGAAATAATCTAAGTGTGACATCTTCCAAAGCCAAGACCAACATCTTCCGAAGCCAAAGATGAAGTCTTCTGAAGCTTCAAATACAAAGTCTTCTAAAGCTTACACTTGAAGACAGATTTCTTCTGAAGACTTTTGAAGACATGATTTATCTCATGTACTTTTCCATAAAGTTGGACCCCTTTCCATTGCAACTCTGAAAAGTCACAACTTTCATAAGTTGGTGAAAATGTCCATACTTTTGTTAACTGTACATTGAGGTCTTGAGTTTGTAACTTTCTACTTTATTTAGTTTATCCTTTTGTAATATATTACGATCTGAGCTATGGCATGTCATAGTCACTAGTCAAAAGGCAATCTGGCTTTTGACTCTACATTTGATTTTGTTGTTGTCTAGTCAATTGTATCTAGCTGGCCTTAAAGTATGGCCAGCTATAGGATGTAGTATATGTATCTCAAGTACTTTAAACTTTCAATGGATGCTTTGTAATATTTGTAATAGAACTTCAGAAGGCAATATACTACAATCTTGAAAACTATCTCCTTGTGTATTTTGCTATCTTGTTTTGTCTCATATATACTTGTGTTCTTAGCATCACTACTAGAGGTTAACCAGTTTTACTTTTTGATTAGTTGAGTGTTCTTAGCAACTCTCCTCATTGTGTTGTTTTGTTGTATTTGCATGCCCTTCAACGGTCCTGAATTTGGTATCAGAGCTTTCCCTCTTGATACAAGATCTCACCATCTTAAGATCCCTCACACACATAAAATACTTAACTTATCAAATGGCAGCCATTTCCAAATCTGATATGGAAACTGGAACCCTCACAAAGTCCCCACTAATCACTCTTGATGACTTTGACACCTAGTGCCAAAGAATGGAAGGTTTCATCAGGTCTCAAGACTCAAGAATGTAGGAGTCTGTTGAAAATGGACCTTAAATACCAAGCACCTCTTCTGCTACTGGTGGTGGTATGATCCCTAAGGTTGTGGCTAAATACTTAGATAAAGATACAAAGAGAGTAGAGATTGACTAGAAGGCCATGACAGCCCTTCAGGCTGCTCTTCCAAACTCTGTGTATAGAGGTTTCAAGAAATGAAAAATAGCTAAGCAGTTGTGGGATGCATTGAAACTAATGTATGAGGGTTCCTTTGAAGCTAAGGAGAACAAGAAGGATCTCCTGAAATAGTAGTTTGAAAATTTCACCTTCAAAGCTGGAGAAACCATGACTCAACAATACTTCAAGTATGTTGAGATTATGGATACCATAGTGGATGGAGGAGTTGCTATTCAAAACCAAGACATTGTAAGGAAGTTCATGTCCTCACTACTAGGCAATGGAAACACTACTGTGTGGTTATCAAGAGAACTGAGAATCTAAAAACACTTACTCTAACAGAGTTGTATGGGAATCTTAGTGGCTACCAGATGGAGATGAACATGCAAGATTCATCTGGCAACTACAACAATCAATTGGGTTCAGCCTTTCATGTGGTTGAAAGGGATAGTATACAACCCCAACATCATCTCATATGCTACCCTGACAACTCACAAAAGGGTCCTTTCATCACCTTCCTTGAGACACCAAGGGAGAACTACACTCAAGGAAGCCAATTCCAAGAGACCAGTTCTTCTCAAGCCTTTGTGTCTTCTAATGAAAGTAGTGGCCGCTTTCTATTCACCTTGAAGACCTGTACTACGTCCATCCAGATGGTCTGGAGTATATGGAGATAGTCCTAAAAATGGCTCTTCTTACTCACAGAGCCAAGAAGTTCTACAAGCGGACAGGAAGAAAGTTTCCCAGCAATTGTTAGGATCAGTGATCTATGTTTGATTGATTGACGAGTATTGCAGCGGAATTCAAACAATGAATTAGTCGATTCACAAGAACAAAACGATATTCAATGAAGAATAAAGACGGTTATAGAGAGAGAATATCTGCAAATGTATTTCATTCAATATTCGCTTTCATGGTAACAGAATGTCACAATTATGATTAGGTCGACACCTCTTATATAAGAGATGTGACGTCTGCTGATGTCACTTGATACTGACATCTAACAGATTCATTACAACTGAAACACAACTACTGAAGATGTCAAAACAGCTGACATCTTCTTACAAAAAGTTCTAAGTGTTATCAGTTGTTGTAACTACTGAAATATAAAACTACTGAAACTACAACGACTGAAGAACAAGCTCTTCAGTCGTTTTACAAAACTACTGAAACTAGAAATATAAAACTACTGATATCACAACTACTGAAGAAGTACTCTTCAGCAGTTGTGACAAACTACTGAGGCTTCAGTACTTGATCTTCAGACTTTGACCTTCAGATGTTTCATCAGCTGATGACTTCAGTAGATATCATCAGCTGATGTCTTCAGTCTTTGTCTTCAGACTTTGTACATCAGTTGTTAATCTTTAGCACTTGTAAACTCTTCAGCTGTTGTACTTCAGTACTTTGGTCTTTCAGCTTCAGCACTTGTATTCTTCGGCTGTTTAGCTTCAGTACTTGTGTTCTTCAGCTGTTCAGCTTCAGTACTTGTGTTCTTCAGCTGTTGTACTTCAGCACTTTAGTTCTTCAGCTGTTGAAGTCTTCAGCACTTGATCTTCAGCTGTTGAAGTCTTCAGCACTTGTCAAACTGCTGATGAAGCTTTCAGCAGTTGTTGTGATACCATGTGGGACTTAGAGGTTTTCTGATCTTGGCTCATTGGTTCTTTTGGTCCAACAGCAATACAGCCAGTGGAAAGTTTGGACTAGACAAAAGCAAAGTCAAATGTTACAACTGTAACTTAATGGGCCACTTTTCCAAGGAGTGCAATGCACCAAGAACAAATGGTGGCCAAGGACAGTTCATACCAAACTACACTGATAAAGCTACCCAGAATGACAAGCCAAAGCAGCAAGTTGTAGTTGTTGTTGAAGAAGGAGGCTTTGACTGGAGCTTTTAGGTGGAAGATGCTTTTCCAAACCAAGCATTGATGGCAGATCATAATGAAGCCAAGGTATTGGAACTTCTCTGTACCCCTGAATGCATTTCTATACTTAATAGATACATGTCCTACAACTTAGAAATGAGATCCGTGTTGGTCCATTTGATCGAATTACAGTGCAAATGAATTGATGAATCGTTCAATATCAAACACACATACTAAACAAGACGAACAATGAAGATTGAAAACAATAACAACTCATTTGATATAAGATAATGATGGTCAACACATTGAATGACATCAAAGCACAATAATATTTCTATGAATTTACTGCTTAGAAAAGGTAACTTGCAACAAGGATTAACGAATAGGGTTTTGCAAGCTTCCTCATAATGATAATGATCAAAAACTATCTGCCAAAACTGGAGTTTCGTCCGGCAGAAACAATAGATTCACCAAGCGAACTAATCCGCTGATTGTGAGTGAAACTATAGTTTCGCTCACAGTTATGCTGGACTACAAAACTAGGTAAAGCTAATTACATACAAAAGGAAACTAACAAAAGACATCAAGCAATGAATGAAACACCAAGGAAGGAAAGAGGAAGCTTAGATGAGGATATGATTCGTAACCTGAACAGCTCACTTGCTAATGAATTGAGCATGATAAAGACCAAAATTACTAATCAAGAGATACGGGAAAGGCAAAAAGATAAGTTGATAGAGGGAATGAAGAAGATGCTAGTAGATCAAAACTTGTTGCTAAAGAAGTTGTTCGAGGAAGATGCTCAGTTGAAAGCTGCTGCCAGCCTGCCCAATCAACTAACTCAGTCTGAGTTAGTTGATTTAACTGATACTTCTAAATACCCTTTCTTGAACATGGGTACTTGAATAAGGAATGAAGAGGGCACATCTGGTGCAGCAACTACTGTTGCAGAAGGGTCTGGAATAAGGAATGAAGATGAAGGTAGGGAGAATGAGGAGGAGATTACGGAGGCTGGGTTTGTGAACATGGGACTTGATGTAGAAAAATATCTGGTTGGAGAAGAGGTTGTGAGGGAGAAGTCGGTTCAAAGAGATGTTGAGAAAGGAAAAGGGCTAGTTGATGAAGAGGAGGACGGTGAACAATTAGTAGATTATGATTCTGAGCCAGAATTCTATGAAGTTGATGAGAGACCATTGATATATGTAGCAAAAAGGGAGAGCTATATGAAGATGTGTTGAGATGGATAAAGATGAATGGTTTGTTAAAGAGAAGGAGCCTGAAGAATTAACGCCCCTTTTCCAACACTTGGAAGGGTTGAGTAAAAATGAGGCTGATAAGAGGATTATTAGTTGGTGTTATAAACCGGCCTCAAGATGTTCATGATGAAGTGTAGAGGGGGTGGAATAGTTACATGCATAAGAGAAAGGCATTCAAGACCTTGCTTAAATGGGATTTGAGGAGGTTAGCGGCTCTGCCATTACTGAATGCCAATCCTAGTGACCGAGCCTCACTTTTGGAGAAAGAGAGTAAGAATGGCCTAAATGACAACTTTGAGTCTTTTGGATACATGAAGGTAGAGAGGACACAATCAAAGAAAGACAAAGATTGGGAAACCAGCAAAGGAAGAATTGTCCTAAGGGTAAAACCACCAAAGACTGTGAATAGAGTTAGGTTAGCAGATCCCCTTCCCAAACAGTTATAGAATTTTGAGAAGTGGTTTTATGATAATAACACGGGGAGGTAGTTATAAGAGTTAAGAATGGTAAAGAGTTCAAAGTATTTGATCCTATGGAGCTCTTTAGCTTTTGTGTTAAAGATTTGTTGGTTTTTTGTGAGAATCATATCAAGGCTGGGGTGGGAGAAGAGACAAGGAAAGAGGCCAGTCTGTGTATGAATATGGCAAATAAGATTAGAGGAGTGAGAGAAGAAGTGAAAAGGCTTGCAGAGAGAGTAAGGGCTTAAGATGATCTGAACATGGATATACAAGATCTGACAAGGCAGTTTGGGCAAGCCAGTGCTCATCCCGAAGGTGCTCGTGAAGCAGGAAGAGACCATGTAGAATCATTTGCTGAAGCCCCTAAGGAAGTAGTTTCAGGAGGTGTTGAAGAAAAATCAAAGGAAACTGGAGCTAACAAGATACATCAAGACAAGTGAAGGTGGTGATTTCCAACCTAGGGGGAGTATTGAAGATCATGTATAGGTTGGACTCACCTTAGATTAGAATGTTTAGTTTTGCTTGTAATATGTCTTTTGTTAGTTTCCTTTTGTATGTAATTAGCTTTATGTAGTTTTGCAGTCCTGCGAAACTCTCTCACAGTCAGCTGACTAGTTCGCTCGCCGAAACAATTGTTTCTGTCGGGCGAAACTACAGTTCTGGCAGAACAGTTTTGCTGATAGTGAAATTGTCTGCGAAACTAAGAGTGCTATATATAGTTTTGATCATTATCATTGTGGGGAAGCTTGCAAAACCCTAATCGTTAATCCTTGTTGCAAGTTACCTTTTCTAAGCAGTAAATTCACAGAAATATCATTGTGCTTTGATGTTATTGAATGTATTGATCATCATTGTCTTATATTGAATGAGTTGATATTGTTTTCAATCTTCATTGTTCATCTTGTTTTGTATGGGTGTTTGATATTGAATGATTCATCAATTCATTTGCACTGTAATTCGATCAAATGGACCAACAATCTGATCTTGAGTCCTTAAACATCTTAAAAGCTAATTTTCGAAAGTCTGAAAGTGATTATAAACTAAAGATAGAGGACATAGAGAAAACCATTTCAGTTCTAAAACATGAGCATACAAATTATAGGACTCAGATCAAGGATCTCATAACTAAGCTGACTAAGTGCCAGGCTGAGCTTGTGATCAGCAAAGCCAGGGTAGAAAAGTGTGTTCTTGAAGAAGAGACCTTCAAGAACATGATATCCTCATCCATGCACAACAAGGTGTGTTATCAAAACAAGGAGGGACTGGGATCTAATAAGATAACTCCTGCACACACAATCTTGTCTGTAAGATCACCTAGGTGTGGAACTTGTGAAGATGAGCTTCCTTTCATTGATCCTTTGAGTGAAGAGGATGAAGAAGTGATATTGAAGAATCTCTCTGAGAAGAGTGAAGAAGAGGATTCTAAGAAAGGTCATTATCCTTCTGAGGAGAAGAAGAAGACTGTGATGACCAAGTCTATGATGAAAAACTTGATCAGAAAGAGCAAAAGAAAAGCTAGGAAGGCTTAAGAGATCATGGCCACTTTTGATTCTAGGCAGAAACAAGTTTTCATCTCTGCAAGATTTGAAGTGGGAAGACTGGAGACATCAACCTAAACTCTTGTTCTAAGAGTTTTGGTTCATGTTCAAATCATCTCAACACAAAGAAGAAGGCAGATTTGTTGTGTACCACTGCTACATAGCCTGGACCATCCAACTTCAAAAACAGTTCTCAACCCAAAAAGACTGTCTCAGTATCTGCAAAGATGAAGGTGGAGAAGGGATATGATCAAGATCAGTCTTGTTCTCAGTAGAAGGCTCTTGGGAAGAAGAATATAGAATGTGTTATGTGTGAAAGTATCGCTCATCTTGCCAAAGATTGTCCATACAATCCAAGAGGTACCCTCCCTATGACCAAGAAAAGGACTTCCAAGAGTTCCAAGAAAATTTCAGCCTCGGAAGGAAAATCTGTTTCCTTCGAAAGCTCCAAATCAAAGAAGAAGGCAAGTGGAAAACTGCTTTCGGAAGAAAATTTGGTATTAGAAGAAAGGAATACTTCCGAAGCATTGAAGCCTGCTGCAGTGTCTGCAAATCTTCTGAATGTCCAGTCATCAAAACTTCCGAAGTCTCAAAAGCGTTCGAAGTGTTGAAGGTCATGTCCAAACTTCCAAAGGTTGTGTGGAAATCAAAGAAAGGCCAAGTGGCTAAATGTTTTTCATCAACAACACATAAGATTCTCAAAGCAAAACTATAGGATCTATTGTTGTTGCAATACCTTCTACTTCTTTTAATAAGCCCAAGACTAATAAAGCTTGGGTTTCCAAATGTAACTAATCATTTTCTTCATGCAGGAACAGCTTAAGACAAACAAAAATGTTTGGATCATTAACAGTGCCTGCTCCAGGCACATGACAGAAAATAGGTCACTACTCTAGAACTTTGAAAAGATTGATGGAGGGCCAGTTGCTTTGGAGGAGATAAAGGTGGTTACATTTCTGGAAGGGGCAAGGTTATAAATGGCAAGCTCAGCATTGAAAAGTAAACTTTGTTAAGGAGCTTGGGTACAATCTTCTGAGTGTATATCAATTTTGTGATCAGAGTCATAACATGCTCATACTGAGCATGAGTGCATTGTTCTCAAGCCAGGGTGGTCATTTCTCATGAGCATATCCTGGTTAGAGCCCCCAGGAAAGGGAACATGTACACGATGGACTTGCAAGAACATCTCCCTCTGGAGAAGTTTCATGCTTTCTGTCTAAAGCCAATAGTGATGAGTCTTTCCTATGGCATAAAAGAATGTGCCATGTAACATTAAGAATATGAATAAACTGATTAAGAATGATTTGATAATTGGAATGCCAAAGAGAGAGTTTACAAGTGATGATCATTGTGTTGCATGCCTGAAAGGAAAGTAACATAAGGTATCTCATAAGCCTAAAGAAAGAAATTCCATCACTACACCTCTGTAGTTGATACATATGGATCTCTTTGGCCCTACTTGTGTAATGAGTCTAGGAAGGACCTCTTATTGTTTGGTGATCACAAATGACTTTACAAGATTCACTTGGTTTTGTTCCTTAGAACTAAGGATGAGACCCCTGAGATTCTAAATAATTTCATCCTAAAGATTGAGAATCAATCTGATCATAAAGTCAAAAACCATAAGATGTGATCAAGGAACTGAATTCAATAACCAAATCCTTGATACATTTTGTGATGAAAAGGGTATTTTAAGACAATTCAGTGCTCCCAGGACTCCTTAGCAAAATGGTGTTGCTGAGAGGAGAAACAGGACACTGATTGAAGCTGCAAAAACCATGTTGTCTGACTCTAAGCTGGCCATCACCTTCTAGGCAGAGGCACTTAACACAACCTGCTATGTTTAGAATAGAGTTTTAGTAGTTAAGACTCATGGCAAGACTCCTTATGAACTTTGGCACAAGAGGAAACCTTTCATTGGTTTTCTCAGGTCATTTGGATGTCCTTGCACCATCTTGAATACCAAAGATCAAATTGCCAAATTTGCTAAGAAAGCAAATGATAGACACTTCATTGGATACTCTTCTCAAGCTATGGCTTACAGAGTATACAATCTCAGAACTAGAATTCTTAAGGAGTCATCCAATGTGACTTTCAATGAACACACACCCTGTGTGGCTGGTTCTGGTCATGATTGGCTATTTGATCTTGATTTAGTCACCAACTGTTTTAACAAAATTTGTGAGAATGTTTCAGGATCTACAGATATCATACCCACAGGTGATCTTGACCCAAGATTTGAGCTTAGAAGACCTTCAAGCCACACATATTCAGCTCCAGTTGTGACTACTTCTGCAAATGAGGTTTCTATCAACACCACAATGACAAATTCAGTTGATACATCTGCGATTCTTGCAAATTCTAGCTCAGAGGCTCCACAACCAGATAAGGATACTTCAAATGTAGACAAAAATGATGGAGGTGGTAATAGTGATCAAGAATTTCTTGATGCTGACAACCACTACATAGATGACAACATCAATGATGTCACACACTCATTGGATCAAGTCTCTCTTGATAAGTGTGTTGATGTGGTGGGAGAAACATCAATGCCAGATTTAAATTTCTCTAATTTAGATCTCTCTCAGCAACTTGCTATGATCCCTCAGCTAAGGATCCATAAGTCTCATCCCATTACAAACTTTATTAGAGAAGTTGACACAGGTGTAAGAACAAGAGGACTAACCCATGAAGCAAATGTTTGTCTTCACTCTTGTTTCTTATCCTAGATAGAGCCAAAGAAATTTGATGAGGCTTTGAACGATGGAAGTTGGGTTGAAGCTATGCAAGAGGAGCTGCTTCAATTCAAAAGACATCAAGTTTGGAACCTTTGTCCTCTTCCTCATAGGAAGACTACTATTGGAACCAAATGGGTGTTTCGGAACAAGAAGGATGGTAGAGCTATTGTCATCAAAACAAAGCTAGACTAGTTGTTCAAGGATACACATAAGAAGAAGCAATTGACTACACTGATGTCTTTGCTCCTGTAGCAAGACTGGAAGCTGTTAGAATATTCTTGGCATTTGTTGCATCCAAGAACTTTAAGGTCTATCAACTTGATGTCAAGTGTGCTTTTCAGTATGGAGTGATTGATGAAGAGGTGTATGTCAAACAACCCCTAGTTTTGCATACCCTAATCATCCTGATTATGTCTTCAAGCTTGACAAACCTGTTTATGGGCTGCCTCAAGCACCCAGGAAGTGGTATGAGACTCTATCTTAGTATCTCTGCAAACATGGATATAGAAGGGGTACTATATATGGAACTCTCTTCCTCAAAGAACAGGGAAATGACTTAATGCTAGTTCAAGTGTATGTAGACGACACCGTCTTCGGTTCAACTAATCCAAATCTCTGCAAAGACCTTGAGAAGCTGATGAAGGACATATTTAAAATGAGTGCCATGGGGGAACTCAATTTCTTTCTGGGAATTCAAGTGAAGCAAGTTGAAGATGGCATCCTCATTAGTCACTCAAAGTATGTTCAAGACATACTTAAGAGATTCAACATGACTGATTGTAACATTGCTAAGACATCCATTGCAAGAAACCACTCCCTTGGACATGATCTTGAGGGGGAGTGTGTGGAGGAACACCTTGAGGGCTATGATTGGATCACTTATGTATCTTACAGCTAGCAGGTATGATATCATGTTTGGTATATGTATTTGTGCAAGATATCAAGCCAACCCTAAGATGTCTCACCTTATCACTGTCAAAAGGATTTTAAGATACCTCAAAGGTGCTTCAACACTTGGTCTCTGGTATCCTAAGAATTCTGACTTTCGTTTGCATGCTTATATAGATAGTGATTATGGTGGTTGCAACATGACCGCAAAGTCCACATCTGGGGGATGTCAGTTTCTTGGTGGAAGGGTTGTATCATTGCAATGCATGAAACAATCTTGTGTCTCTGCATCAACTATTGAAGCTGAATACATTGTTGCTACAAGCTGCTATGCTCAAGTGCTATGGTTTCAAAATCAGATGCTTGACTATGGATTAAGCTTCAAGGAGACTCCCATTCATATAGAAAACAACAATGTTATCTCTATCACCGAGAATCCTGTGCAGCACTCAAGGACAAAACACATCAACATTAGGTATTATTTAATTAGAGATGATTTTGAAAATGGATTAATTAAACTAGTCAAGGTTCACACACATGAACAATATGATGATCTGTTTACAAAGGCTTTTGATGAACAAAGATTTAAATATCTTATATCAGCTATTAGGATGATAAACTTTGAGTAGGTTTTTCTTAAAACTAATTCTTATTATGTCTTAAAATCTATGTGTCCTAAGTTGTCTAGTTCATCACTTTCATAAGCTCTTGTTTTCTTTGATGAAAACTTTTTGAAGACTTTCCTTAGAATTCTGAAAACATTTGATCCTTCAGAAGATATGCTTTTATCTTTGGAAGAATGTTATGCCTTTAAATCAAATAACTGTCTAAATATTTTATCTTCGGAAGAGTTTTTCGGAATATCTTCCGAAGCTTAAAACTCTTCTTAGGCACTTATATGTTTTCAAAGGACAACTTTCTTCCGAAGCAAATCAACTCTCAGAAGCTTTGTTCTTTTGAATAAAACTTTCAAGTCTTGATTTTATTCCGAAGCTAAAATTCTCAAAATTCTTAGGAAATTCTTTCGAAGTCATTTTATCTTTGGAAGCTTTTTCATTAAAACTTACGAAGATAATTTACCTTCGAAAGCTTTTTGACTTCCAAGAAAACTACTTTTTGAGCAAAATCAAATTACTTTTTCAGAGGTGGGACCGACGTCCGGATTTCAAAGTTATCCTATTTCATAAACTTTGTCTTAAATACTTTTCACATATAAACCCAACGGTTTCCCCCTCTTTCTATCATCTTCCTCTTTCCTCCAAACCTAAACCCCCAAAAAATTTATCTCTGAAATTACTTACGCTCTTCTCCCTTCATCCTTAATCTTTCTCATAATGGCCAACCTTAATCAGAGAAATGAATCAATTTCTCTATGCAGTTACACAGGCAACACAACCAAGTTGCTCTGTTAGACTCTGAGAAAGATCCACATTTCCCAGAGGTTTGTCGTTTCTTAGCTCTATCCAACTACTTCACCTCCCTTACCATTGATCCTACACTTGAATTTTGGAAGACCTGCCAAGAGGTCGCTATGGATGGGGAGAAGGCATTGTCTGCTATAGTGTGGGGAGAACAATCTTCATCACTCCGGCTATCATCAACATACATCTTCAGGTGGATGATAAAGAAGGTGAGGTGTTCTTTTCCAAAGAAGATGTTAACCAGTCCTTTGCGCAGATGGGCTATGAGGGTGACTTCTTTGTCAAGACCTCCAGGAAGGGAAGGCCTCATCCCAATGGAAATTCTTGCTCCATGTGGTTATCCATAGCTTGTCAAACAAGCATGGAGGAGGGGACCAGATTCTTGAAGATCTCTCCTTCATAGTTCATAAGATGGTTGAGGGAGTGATGTTCTGGTACTCTCGGTTTGTTTAAACAAATTTTCTTGCAAACTTGGACTCCTTAGGGTACTACATGTTCCCTAGATATGTTCAATACATTCTTAACTTTGAACTGGGCTCACAGTTAAGGGGAACAGATAATATTCTTAAATTGGGACAGATGAACCCCGGCATCTTTAAAATCTTAAGAAAGCCCACTATTGGCTTCTCTGGGGTAGAAACAACCCTTGTCCCAAAATTGTTAGAGCTCATTGCACAAGGTGAAAACCTAGCAGCACTAGCTAGTGTTGAACCCACACCTTTTATATCCCAACCACCTAAAAAGCCACAAATCACGCTCACCTACCAAAGAAAACACAAACGAAGCCCTACTCAGACTATTCAGTCTATGCAGGCCCCTATATACTCACCCACATAGGAAGAAGTGGACACTGGAGCTCCCACTTCTCCTAAGGAGCAAACCACTCCTATTACATCAAGAATTAGTGTTTAGGTTCCTCATACTTAGTCTGATGAGCTCACAAGCCCAAATGCCTTAAGCCGTCACTTTGAGTCTTAACACTCAAGTGATCAACCTTGAGGGGACAGTTACCATCCCCAGCCTTTGGACTTAAACAACCAACACCTTGACTTCTATACTGATAAAGATTTAAGCTTCAGTGAGTACCATGATTCTCTTTTCTTTTCCATTTCTCAAAGAGAGATGAGTGCTCCTGAGTCTCCTGTATCTAGCCCACATCAGTCACCCATTACTGAGGTGGAAACTTCTGAACCTGTTCAGGATGTCCATATGAAGAGGCTCTCACTTTTGCAAGTGATTCCATTATTAAGACCTCAACCATGGCAACTCAGCCCATTGACACCTCAACTGAGGCTGCTAGTGTGTAGAGGAAATCCAACATCCAAGAACCTGAAGCTGGTGATGAGAGAGAGGACTCTGGTCCAATCATCTCATCCCCTAATGATTCTTCTGATGAAGATGAGGGGAAATTGAGACTAAAGCTGCAAAAACTGTCACAAACATGCACCTATTTAGTTTCCAAGGCCAGTCATCTTGAAACTCAAGTGACTACCTTGCAACCAGGGTCAATGATCAGCAACTTGAGATTTCTTATCTCAGGGAACAACTAGGTGGGAGACTTTTAAGAGGAGCTCAACCAGCAACACAAGAACCTGTGAGTGTGATTGACCTAACTCCTAGCTCACCTATGCAAGAGGTTGATGCTACCAAAAAGAGGGAGAAAGTCATTACAGTCATAGAACCTAGGAGTTCTTCAGGGAGTATCGACATTGAGGACTCACCATCCTCACTTGCAATTATGCATACTCAGCAACTTCCTCAAGTTCACATTGATGTGGTCTACATAGACTCCTACATTTAGAGTCTGTTTGAGGAAGGAATACCAAGGGCAATGTCATCTCCACCAACTTCAAATCATATCATTGGGTGGAGGTATGATAACAACAGAAGATCCCTCGTTATTCTTAGAGTTCAAGGATAACAAGAGGTCTTCAATTTTCAAACCTTGAACTTCTATGAAAGTCTAGATCTAGTCAACATGCCACTTGTCAACCAAAGCTAATCACGACAAGCTGACAAACTGGCTCAAAGAATCCAAGACAGGATCACTACAGAGTTCAGCTTTAGAAGGAGACTAAGGCAATCAGGCAATAGCATTGGTCAACTGGATGTTGAGGCAGACCCTAAGATTAGCTTCATAAGGGAAACCTTGACTGAAGGCCCAGTGGTAGAACCTGAGAGCCCTGGCTCATCATCAACTGCTGCAGTGATTCATACCCTTTCTGAGACACCTGCTAGTGAAGGTGCATCTCAAACTCTCTCTGGCCAGAGCTTGGAAGCTACACCAAGCAATGAAGGCCAAAGCTCTCTCCACCCTGAGTCATAAAGGTCTGTGAGTGACAAAGGAAAAGAAAAATGACTTCTGAGGAGATTGAGGAGGAGGAGAGAGAGAGAGAGAGAGCAAAAAAAGGCTAAAGGGAGAAGGTTCATTTACTAGGTCTGCAAGGCTCATGGAGTCTGCTATCAGGGCTACCCCCAGACCAAACACTCAAATGATGAGTTGAGGGCAGTCAGGATCAACTACCTGCACACTAGGAACTATGACATAGATAATATCATTTCTCTTCCCTTAGATAAGTTAAATGAAATGGCTGAAAAGGAATTGTCAAAGGAAAGAAAGGTGGTAGAGGATGCAAAGCTACTTCTTTAGGTCAAAGAAGATAGAAGAAAGAAAAGCCTATATAAGCATGTGCCTTCTGTCTCCCCAGTTCATGAAATACCTATGCAAGAAGATGTGGTCCCACAAGAACCTCAGGTAAACAAGGAAAAAGATAGGATGAACATGATCAACTACCTGATTGCCACAGGCCTCTATCAGGCTGCTGCACTTCTTCCTTACCCTTTGACTATATTGAGTTTGAGTACCTCAAACAACTTGAACTTGAGATAGTCAAAGAAAGAAAGATCACCAAAAGAAAGTTAAGGGAAGAAGTTGCAAAGTCAAGAGCCATCATCCAGAAATGTATGAAGAAGTCTGCTCATAGGCAGAGGATGATGAGCTTCTTGAAGTTGCATTGATTCTCCAGAAGAAGACTTGGTCCTATGTCTTTGTCCACTATGGATGAGCATATCAAAGTGATCAAGCAGAAGATTCAAAGAGGCGAACTTGTTGACTTACACTCCCCACCAAGTCTGGCCCCTCAGGAACTAGAGATTAAGGTTGAACCAGTCGAGACAACACAACCTGGATCTCCTGCTGAACCTCAACAATCTTCTACTTCTGATCCATAGCAGGGTTCTGTCCCCTCTCAATCTGACCCTGTGAGAGAGGAAAACCCTACTGAGAAAGACAAAGAAGATCAATTAGGTGTTGCAAGCCAATCTTCTTAGTTAAAAGGTTCAAAAAGGAGAAAAAGGATGGCTTCCAAACCAATGTCAATGGAGAAGAAGCACGAAGCATCCATCTCCAAACCTCAGGATGAGTCAGAACATCCAGAGGATGTGCAAATAGAGGATGCTACACCAACTCCAATTCAAATAGCTCTTCTAGCATTAGGAAGACCCATCTTGTCCTGGACATACACCACAAATCCAGAAAGATGGCATGTCATCAGAGATCAAGGCATTGTGAATGTCTATACATGGCAGACATGTTCAATCTACCTCTGTGTGATCTCTTTGATATGAGAATACATATTGAGAGTCTGAGTGATCCTGATCATCTTATGAAGAAAGGGATGGTCATTATCCTGAAGAGTACTCTCAATATCTAAAGTCTTCAATGTGTTTTGGTAGCATCAGCCTATGGGGAGTTTGTAAGGATTAAATGTAGAGGCTGATGCAACCTAAACACCCAAAGTCTCTCCTGCATGCATGCACAAGTGTACTGAAGTAGATTGATTCGGAAGTTTCACACCAGCATTTGAAATATTCTAAGTGTGAAATCTTTTGAAGCCAAGCCTAACAACTTCCGAAGCCAAAGATGAAGTCTTCTGAAGCTTCTAAGACAAAGTTTTCTGAAGCTTACACTTGAAGACAGATTTCTTCCAAGACTTTTGAAGACATGCTATATCTAATGTACTTATCCATAAAGTTGGACCCCTTTAGTTGCAACTCTGTAAAGTCACCAACTTTCATAAGTTGGTGAAAAGGTACATACTTTTGGTAACTGTACATTGAGGTCTTGAGTCTGTAACTTTCTACTTTATGTACTTTATCCTTTTTGTAATATATTAGGATGTGAGCTATGGCATGTCATAACCACTAGTCAAAAGGCAATCTGCCTTTTGATTCTACATTTGATTTTGTTTGTTGTCTAGTCAATTGTATCCAGTTGGCCTTCAAAGTATGTCCGGTTGTAAGATGTAGTATATGTATCTCAAGTACTTGTAACTTTCAATGGATGATTTGTAATATTTGTAATAGAACTTGAGAAGGCAATATATTGAAATCTTGAAAACCATCTCCTTGTGTAGTTTTCTATCTTGTTTTGTCTTATATATACTTGTGTCTTAGCATCATTACCAGAGGTTAACCAGTTTTACTATTTGATCAGTTAAGTGTTCTTAGCAATTCCCCTCATTGTGTTGTTGTGTTGTATGTGCATACCTTCAATGGTCCTGCAAAAAGTTTGAATTTTGATATGCTTGAATAGTTGTGAAATATCCACTTTGACTTGAAACTCCTAAGGGAATGCCTTAGTGAAATTATGAAATGCCCAAAAGAAGAAATGCCTAAATATAAAAGTGCCCAAACAGTTGTAAAACACCTGAGCAGTTGTCAAGCGCCCCAACAGTTGCAATGTGCCTAAACACTTACCAAACGTAGGTGGACTTAGTTTCTAAAAACTTCCAAATAGAGCTAAAACGTCCACAACAGTGTCAAAACTCCCACTCTGAAAAGCCTAAAAAGTTTTAAAGCGTCGGAACAGTGTTAATGCACCTAAACGGTTAGGTAATTTTCAGATGATTCTAACACTCAAAATGCATAATTCATCATCTCCATAACAACCTGATCTTAGCAAAATTTTCAAAACTTGATTAATTGATCTGAAAAACTTCAATCAAGTGTAAGATGCACTGATAATCAATCCTTTAACATCAATTCTCTTAATTAACAACTACAAATCTAAATTTTTGCTGAGTTTTGAGTTCGAATATGAAGAAAAATTCCGCACACAATAATGAAAATTCATATTGGAATGTGTGAAATCACTTAATTGTGATTCAATTCATGTTTCAAATGATGAAATACAACTGAAATCAACAATTAATTGAGCAATTGCTATCAAAACATAGACTCAAGTGACTCATAGGGGCTCAAAAGTCAATTTAACCTCCAAAACACTAAACCGAAGGCTCTGATACCATTTAATAGGTTCAAATGGATCAATTTGTGTTAATGATGTAATGCAATTGACAATTATATGAACAAAGTAATCAAACAATGTAAATATAAGAAAAATTCATAGAAAGTTTCATTGATATTAGCAAAGGATTACAAAGTATAATATGTGAGAGTTCTTAAGATCTACCTGCACAAAATACATATAATCCTTTTTATTCTAATCAAAGAAAGAAAAGGAACATATATTTACAAATAAGTCCCTATACTATGACAAAAACTACATCTAAAGGCTAAATGCTAATCTTCAAGGCTCTAACAGTTTCCATTCTAGAAAAAGGCCTACCATACTATACATACTACCTAAAAATACCAACCAAGTTTCATATTTCATGTCATTAAATAACTTATTACTTAAATTTCCTTATCTGACAACTACCTATGCCACTATCATGAAACTTAGTACCACTAAAGGCATATATCAGTCGACACATGCTATCGGAAATAGACTTGCAAATTTACATGCTAATCCTTTCAATCCTACTAAGTAGGGCCTACAGATCCACATATGTGTATGGTATTCACCGTAACATGTTTAGTAGTCAAACCATAGGGTTAGACCAAATAAAGATTTCACTTTTGACAAGTTGGGCAAGTACACATATATAAAATAAGATTTCATCATGTACTCCTATTAAATAACTTTATTATAATCATGACAACCTAATATCATTAACTAACATGTGTGTAAGCTCAATCATCTCTTTATGATACGTTCTCCGAGTTAAAGGTTCCTTTAATAGGAAGTTATGATCTAGCATATTAATCTTATTACATCTAACATACCAAACATATTTAGTTATCTCAAATAATCATTTTAATATGATCCTAACATCATATGCATGTCAAAAACACCATAACCATAAGCTATTTCAACAATGTTTCCTCATAGGAGAGTATAGCAAAAAAAATCCAAATTCCAAAAACCAAACAAAAAATTATCATCCATACAATTAATCTAAAATATATTGATCGTATCAAACCAACAAAGATCTCTAGAACTTAATATTCAATGATTTTGAAAACTAAAAGTTTTCTCTTATAGTAAGTTATGAACGATGCATCAACCATAAATTTCTCGTAACATTCACATAAGCAATCAAAAAGGACATTAATTGTGGTCAACAACCACATTTACTTTAATCAATTTGAAGTATTAAGATTGACTAGATGAAATGGAGTTTAGATATATAAGTCATAAAAACTAAAAGTTTTAAAAATCAATTACCCATGGAACGTAGAAAATCATGCTAGAGGCTTCCCACATGTTGTAGTAATTGATTGTAGCAAAAAAATGAGAGAGTGAGAGGGAGAGAAAGTGTGTGTCCGTGACTCAAGATCAAAAGAAAGATGGGGTGAAGGGTTGATGGTCGAATGAGAAGGAGTAGGGTTTAGCTATGTTGTTTTTTAAACAATATTTCATATAAACCTTCTAATTAATTTATTCTACAATAAATTCCCTTATGAATATTTGTTAATTCTCCTCTTATAAAATTAAGTTTCACAAACCATATGATAAATCAACTCAGATACACTAATAATTTTATCATCCTGAATAATAACATATAATTCTTGCAAGTATCCGATAACACATATATCATTGGAATAAATATTACTAAACCATATAATATTATCAAAATTAATATTATCCATTTGTTACATCACCAATATTATCTATTTATTACCTATTACTCAACTATTATATGGAGTCTCAAAACTCAAGTGATTAACCTTTAGGGAAAAGCTACCATCCCTAACTGTTAGAGTTAAACCAACCTATAACTGACCTCCAATTCTATGATTATGATGATATGTGTTTTAATGAGTACCATAAGTCTCTCTTCTCCTTCCCTACTTAAGGAGAGATAAGTGCTGCTGAATCACCCATATCTAGCTCACATTATCCACCCCTAACTGAGGTGGACTTCCCTGAACATGTTCAGGAAGTCCATATGGAAAAGGCTCTCAATTTTGCAATAATTACATCATTAAGACCTCAACTATGGCAACCCAGCCAATTGACACATCTCTTGAAGCTGTCATGGTGGAGGGGAAATCCAACAACCAAGAACCATAAGCTGGTTGTGAGGAAGAAGACTTTGATCCTATTCTTTTATCCCCTATGATTCTTCTGATGAAGATGAGGGGATTATGCAACTAAAGGTGCAAAAAATATGAAAATTGTGCACCTATTTATTTTTAAAGATAAGTCATCTGGAATCTTAGGTGGCGACCTTGCAATGACAGATTATTGATCAACCACTTTAGATCACTGATCTCAAGGGCAAGTTAGATGGGAGACCTATCAAGCTAATTCAAATAGGTCCATAAGAACCTATGGATATGGTGGACTTAACCCTTAGCTCTACAATGCAAGAGGGTGATGCTTCCAAAAAGGAGTAGAAAGTCTCACCTGCAATCATAGAAACTAGGAGTTCTTCCCAGAGTATGGATATAGAGGCCTTACTATCCTTACTTGTAGTTGTCCATACTCAATAACCTCCTTAAGACCACATTAATATGGATACCCTGATTTAAAGCCTATTTGAGGAGTGCATACCAAGGCTATTTCTACCCTATCCTACCCTGCCGACAATCCATTATTAGGATGGAGGTATGATGTTGATAGAAGAGCCTTTGTACTCTCTAAAGCTTAGGGGCAACATGAAGTCTTCAACTTTCAGATCATGAGTTACTATGAGAGCTTTGCTCTGGTTGACCTGCTACTTGCCAACCCAAGTCAAACTAGGCAAAGTAAAAGGTTAGCTAAGAGGATTCAGCAGCGATGGTTGAATAGTTTAGAAGAAGATCCTACCTATATAAACAGAGGCTAGTAGATAAAACTATTGGTCAAATGGATATTGAGTTAGACCCTAAGATTAGATTCAAAAGGGAAACCTTATTTGAAGGCCCAGTACTTGAATCTATCAACCTTTAGACATGAATTGCATTAGCACCCAGTACCCTTAGTGAGGCACCAACTAATAAAGGTGTCTTACAACCTCTCACTGGATAGAGCTCAAGTGCTACACCAAGTGATAAAGGCCAAAGCTCTCTTCACCTTGAGTCATACAAGCCAATGACTGACAAAAGGAAGAGGATCATGACCTCTGAGGAGATGGAGGAGAAGAAATAGGAGAGGATGAAAAAGGCAGGGGAGAGAGAACTAGTGAGACCCTTATTCATGGAAGCTCTAATCAGGGCTACTCCAAGAACAAATCTCAAGAGATAAGTTAGGGGTAGCCAGATTGAACTACTTGGGGTCTAGGAACTACAACATAGATGAAATAATCTCTCTTCTCTTGGAAGAACTTAATGAACTAGATGACACTAAAGTGTCAAAAGAAAGGAAGGAAGCTGAGGCTGTAAAGTTTCTACTCAGGATTAAAGAAGAAAGGAAAAGAAAAAGACTTTATAAAGCTCTGTAAGGATTTCAATAAGTCTCATGTAGTCAAAACATTCAAAGCATCCAAAGTCTCTCTGCATGCATGCACTAAAGTTCTGAAGTAGAAATGCTTTAGAAGTTTTACATGTTACACAAGAAATATTCTAAATGTAAAATCTTCTGAAGCCAAGACTAATATCTTTCGAAGCCAAATATGAAGTGTTTCGAAGCTTCAAAGACAAAGTATTCCGAATCCAGTTTATGAAGACAAATTTCTTTTGAAGTCTTTTATGTACATGATATTACCTGATGTACTTTTCCATAAAGTTGGACCACCTTTCTGCTGCAACTCTGTTTGAGTCACCAACTTTCACAAGTTGGTGAAAAGGTCCATGCTTTTTGAAAACTATACATTGAGGTCTTGAGTCTAAGCTTTCTACTTTATGTACTTAATCCTTTTTGTAATATTTTAGGATGTGAGCTATGGTATGTCATAGTACAAGTCAAAAGGCAACATGTCTTTTGACTCTACATTTGATTTTATTATCTAGTCTTATGTATCTAGCTAGCTTTCAAAGTATGGCCAGTAGTAAGATGTAGTATATGTATCTCAAGTACTTGTAACTTTCCTAAATGCTCTTGTAACACTTTGTAATAAAACTTGAGAAGCAATATACAACATTCTTTAAAACCAAATACTTGTGTTGTTTGTTACCTTGTTCTACCTCTCATTTACTTGTGTTCTTAGCATTCTTTACTTTTGTTAACCAGCTCCCTATTTGATCTATTAAGTGTTCTAAAGAACTCTCGTCAATTATGGAAACTAGAAATATGACAAGTCTCAACTGATCACTCCTAAAGACTTTGATACTGGTGTCAAAGAATAGAAGGCTTTATCAAGTCCCAAGACTCCAGGATGTGGGACTCTGTTATTGAAGGACCTTACATACTAAGCAACTCTTCTACTACTGGTGGTGGTATGATTCCAAAGGCTGTCACTGGTTTTTCTGATGAAGACAGAAACAGAATAGAGATTGATCAAAAGACCATGATAGCCCTTTAAACTGCTCTTCCAAACTCCATCTACAGAGGTTTCAAGAAATGCAAAATAGCTAAACAACTATGGGATACATTGAAACTAATGTATGAGGTTTCTACTGAAGCCAAGGAGAACAAGAAGGATCTCCTGAAGCAGCAGTTTGAAAACTTCACCTTTAAAATAGGTGAAACCATGACTCAACAATACTTCAAGTATGTTGAGATTGTGGATACTCTAATGGATGTTAGAGTAACTCTTGAGAACAGAGACATTGTAAGGAAGTTTTGTCCACTCATCTGAGACAATGGACACATTACAGTGTATTATAAAGAGAACTGTGAACCTTAAGACTCTTTCTCCGACTGAGTTGTATGGTATCTCAGTGGATACCAGATGGAGATGAACATGCAAAAGTCATCTAGTAACTCTAGCAATCAAATGGGTGTTGCCTTTCATGTGACTGAATGGGATAGCATAAAACCTCAACATCATCTCATATGCTACCCTAAAAACTCACAAAAAGGTCCATTCATCACTTTCACAGAGACTCCAAGAGAAAGCTACGCTCAAGGAAGTCCCTTCCGAGAGACAAGTTCTTCTCAAGCCTTTGTTTCTGCTAATGAATCCACATGCAACTTTCTCTTCACCTTTGAAGACTTGGACTATATCCATCCAAATGATCTGGAGTATATGGAGATAGTTCAGCAGATGGTTCTTCTCACTCATAGAGCCAAGAAGTTCTACAAGAGGACATGGAGAAAGTTTCCTAGCAATACAGCTAGTGGAAAATTTGGGTTGGATAAAAGCAAGGTAAAGTGTTACAACTGTAACTAGATGGGACACTTTGCTAGAGAGTGCAAGGCACCAAGAACAAATGATGGCCTGATTCAAGCCAAACCAAACTACACTAAGAGAGCACCCTAGAATGAGAAGCCAAAGCAGCAAGCTGCAGTTAATGTTGAAGAAGGAGGCTTTGACTGGAGCTTTCAGGTGGAAGATGCATCACCAAATCATGCACTCATGGCTGACTATAATAAAGCCAAGGTATTGGAACATCTTTGCACTCCTGAATGTATTGCTAAAGTTAATAGATACTAGTCCTACAACTTAGAGATGAAATCTGATCTTGAGTCCTTGACTATTTTAAAATCTGATTTTAAAAAGGCTAAAATTGATTATAATTTAAAGATAGAGGACTTAGAGAAAACCATTTCAGTTCTTAAACATGAGCACACCAATTATAGGACTCAGATCAAGAATCTCATAGCCAAGTTGACTGAATGCTAGATTGAGCTTGTGATCAGCAAAGCTAGGGTAAAAAATGTGTTCTTGAAGAAGAGACCTTCAAGAACATGATATCCTCATCCTTGCATGCAAAAGTTTGTTATCAAAATAAGCAGGGACTGGGATCTTGTGAGATAGCTCCTCTACACATAGTTTTGTCTGTAAGATCTCCTAGGTGTGAAACTTGTGAAGATAAGCTTTGTAAGGCCCCGTTCACTGGAAGCCTCACAGTTGGTTAATCATAGCATAAAATCAGTTTAATAACAAAAAAATGTTGCAGCGGAAATAATTTGACATTCATTTAAAACTTAGAAACGATAATGTACTCATACATTTGTCCTTTAATTGTAAGCAAAACATAGTACTTGTTCTTAAATTCCAATAAAAGATTCATAAATAGGAATGCCATCCATAGCTCCCCAAGTAGCTCTGTGGTGCCATCCTCAGCATCAATATTAGCTGCCAACTATTATGCATAAAAGTCAGCTTTGCTGAGTGAATTCTAGTTTTAGGTAAATAAGAAAATATAACTTTATCCATCATATAATGACCACACATACATAATACATAACATCTTCATCTTAATAAGCATGTTCATTATCTTTTGTTATTTCATATCTTTCACTTCATCCTAAATGAGATTGCATAAAGCAAGAGCTCCATGTTGATCGACAACAAATTTCGATCCCTATCGGTACACATCATCATGGTAGCTAACTCCCGACAGTGGATCCACACTACAAGGCACATAGCTCGCTCATGAATATAGATCAATCATTATACATCAGACTCACATAACTGAAGTTTATCATAGTGCTTGCAAGACTTTTCATCATCAAACGAGCCCAGGGGTAACATTCATTATGTTTCACTTTTCATTAATATTGTCTTTCACTTTATTATATAATACTTAACATAATAAGTACACAACAAGCCAAGTACTAATAATCATAAAACATAACTGACCCTCCGCGGGTTAGCGGGGGTTCGGGGGCGACAGCCCCTGACAGCAGGGTCCTAGGGGCGGCAGCCCTAGTGGGGTCCAAGGGGCAACACCCCTTATTTATATAACACATTTACTTATAGAAAACGGATCTTCCCATTAAAACCTCATAAAACTCGATCATTTAAAAATGTAAATTAGTATGCATAATAACCCCAAAACATGGAAAAACTTACAAATAAGGGGATCTAGAACTCACCTAGATACCGAGACCGACTTCTAAACTAAGCTTACAAGGCTAGGATCACACTACACAGCCTGCAGATAAGTTGACAGTTAAAGGGGTTATCTCTACCTAAATTCGCTGCTAATTTCGCTGCCAGAAAAGCAGTTTCGCTGCCAGTTTCTCTGACAGTTTCGCTGCCAGTTTCGCTACTAGTTTCGCTGATAGTTTCACTGCCAGCTTCGCATGGCAGTTTTGCCCAACTTTCATTGGAATTCCATGTCTGCGAAACTACCTGCGAAACTATAGTTTCACAGGGAATCTTCATAGTTTTGCAGATTGAATATGCAATTTCACTGGATGTTTACACAGTTTTGCATATTGCATAAAAATTACAAACCAGCCCGTTTTAACCCAAAATCGCACATTTTATGTCCAATCTATTAGTTAATTATCCATGAGGCTATATCTAAGCTTTTTACATGTTTTCATACATAAAAATATGACCTTTATGCGATTCTTTGCAACTTTTCAAAACCCAAAACCCTAGAATCTGGGTTTGATCTACAGAAGGGTTTAGAGGCCAATTATTACCTGGATTTGTTGCTCCTTTCTTATGGTTTGATGCCCAATCGTTCAGATCTTCAATCCCTTAACCTTTGAAGCTTCAAATCTTGAGTTTTCTTCACTTTCTCTCTCTACTTTCTCTCTCTATGAATTTTGGTGGCTAGGGTTCAAGTGTAGAAGATGGTGGCTGATTAGGTGGGTTTGAAGGCTGATTATGGGCCCTAAATCACTTAGGCTATTGCCTATAAGCCTAATTAGCCCATAACCCATTTACTTCCTTTATTAAATACCCACAAATTAAGCCCATTATCCTCGATGACTCGTTTTGACTTTTCGGGGTGTTACAAGCTTCCTCACATAGACCCCTTGACTGAAGAGGATAAAGAGGACATGATGAAGAATGGCTCTGAGAAGAATGAAGAAGAGCATTCTAAGAAGGGTCATCATCCCTCTAAGGAGAGTAAAGTTTTTGGGATGACCAAATCCAAGAGATTGAACTTGATGAGAAAGAGCAAAAGAAAGTAAAAGAAGGCTCAAGAGATCAAGGCCATCTGTAACTCTGCACAGAAACAAGTCTGTATTTCTACAAGATTTGAAGTGGTTAAACCTGAGAACACAAACTTGAACTCCACAACAAGAGTTCAAGTTCATGTCCAAATCATCCCATCATCAAGAAGAAGGGTGATAAGTTATGCACTACTACTGTACAACATTAATCATTAAGCTCCAAAGGTAGTTCTAACCCAACAAGAATTGCCACATCAGATGAGAAGATGAAGATAAAGATGAAGATTGAAAATGATCAAGTTCAGCTTTGTTCTCAAAAGAAGACTCCTAGAAGGAAGAAAATGGATTGTGTTATGTGTGGTAGTACCTCTCACTTTGCTATGGATTTGTTTACAATCCATAGAGTACTCTCTACACCACAAAGAAAGAAACTTCTAAGAGTCTGGAGAAGAAGAAGCAAGCTTCGGAAGGAAAGTTCTTTTCTTTTGGAAGCTCCAAAATGAAGAAGAGACAAGTGGAAACTTGCCTTTAGAAGAAACTTTGGTCACGGAAGGAAGGAATACTTCCAAAGTACCAAAGTCTGCTGTAGTGAAAGCAAGAATTTTCCGAAGGCCCAGACATCAAAACATCCAAAGTCAACAAAACTTCCGAAGTATTAAAGGTCAAGTCTAACCTTCCAAAGGTGGTGTGGAAGTCAAAGAAACACCAAGTGGCTGAGAGTTCTTCATCAACTTCATCAAATGATCCTTCCAGCATGGCTATAGGATCAATTACTATTGCATTGTCATCAACTTCTTTTGAAGAGCCCAAGACCAATGAGGCTTGGGTTTCCAAATGTAACTAACCATCTTTTTTGTGCAATAACAACTCAAGGCAAACAAAAATGTATGGATCATTGACAATGGCTATTCCAGGCACATGACAGGCAATAGGTCACTACTCCCAAAGTTTGAAAAAATTGATGGTGGACCAGTTGTTTTTGGAGGAGATGCAGGATATTACATTACATGTAGTGGCAAGGTCTCAATTGATAAGCTTAGCATTGAAAAGGTAAATTTTGTCAAGGAGCTTGGGTACAATCTTCTGAGTGTATTCTAATTTTTTGATCAGAGTCATAACATGCTCTTTACTAAGCATGAGTGCGTTGTTCTCAACCCCCAGGTGGTCATTCCTCATGTGCATATCCTTCTCAGAGCCTCTAGGAGAAAGATCTTGTATAAGATGGATTTGCAAGAAACATGTCCCTCAAGAGAAGTTTCATGCTTTCTGCCTAAAGTAAATAATGATGAGTCTTTGCTCTGGCATAAAAGAATGTGCCATGTAAACTTTAAAAACATAAATAAACTTTTTAAGAATGATTTGGTAACTAGAATGCCAAAGAAAGAGTTTACAAGTGATGATCATTGTTTGGCATGGCTGAAATGGAAGCAACACAAAGTATCCAACAAGCCAAAGGAAAGAAACTCCATCACTACTCCCTTACACTTGTTACATATGGATCTTTTTGGCCTCACTAATGTAATGAGTCTAGGAATGGCATCTTACTGTTTACTGAACACAGATGACTTTACAAGATTCACGTGGGTCTTCTTCTTTAGAACTAAGGATGAGACTCATGTGATTCTAAATAATTTCATCTATAGATTGAGAACCAATGTGATCACATGGTCAAGACCATAATATGTGATCAAGGATAGTCTCTTGGCTGTAACATGACTGCAAAGTCTACATCAAGGGTTGTCAATTTCTTGGTGAAAGGATAGTCTCTTGACAATGTAAGAAATAATCATGTGTATCTGCATCAACTGCTGAGGCTGAATACATTGCTGCTGCAAGCTGCTATGCTCAAGTGCTTTGGATTTAAAACCAGATGCTAGACTATGGATTCAACTTTAAAGAGACTCCCATCCATATAGACAACAATAGTGTTATCTCAATCAAGGAAAAAGCACATCAAAATCAGTTATCATTTGAAAAGAGATAACTTTAAAAAAGGATTAATCAAACTAGTCAAAGTTAACACAAATGAACAATATGTTGATCTGTTAACCAAAGCTTTTGATGAACAAAGATTCAAATATCTTGTATAAGATATTAGGATGATTAACATTGAGTAGCTTTTCTTAAAAATTAATCATATTATTTTTAAAACCTATGTGTCCTATGTTGTCTATTTTATCACCTTCATAAGCCCTTGTTCTCTTTGGAAGTAAAATCTTTTCAAAAGACATTCCTTAGATTTTTGAAAACTTTGATCGCTTTATCCTTCAGAAAATTTAAAATTACCTTCACAAGAAACTTATGTCTTTGAAAACAAATATCTACTTTGTTAGGGACCGTGTACTGGATGGAGTACTAACCGATTCACGTGTATACCGAATCAAATAGTGCGGAATCCTATTTGATTGGTGATCCAATCAGTGAGAACATTAACCTGATTGATATAAGATTAATCTAAACGTTAAGAACGAATAGGAATCGATCAAGAACAATCTATGAGCTTGGACAGGCTTTCTTGGACGTTCTGGACGGCTAGGGTACTAGTAGGATTCGAAATATTGAAAGTGTTATGTTTTGCCACAAATTAAGTGGTATTTTTAGGTTACGGTTATCATTCGTGTGACTGAACCATTAGCATGGTTCAGTCGTGCGACTGAGTCATGCGGTTGATCCATTCGCACGACTGAGTGTTCAGTCATACGACTGAGTCAATCTCATGTCATAATTGTGCGACTGATCCAGTCTCCTGGTTTAGTCGAGCGACTGGTTCATTAGCATGAAGTTTTTCATGCGTATGGTCCATTAGCATGGGCCATTCGCATGAGAACTTCATATGACTAAGTTTGAATATGTTTCTCAATCATTCTTTGACTATGATCTATTCAAACAACCACAAACCTATATAGTTGGTTCAATATGCGTTAATAAATGATAAACACTAAATCATACACTGAAACATTAAACATTACGATCAATAACCACATAATACATTTCATTCAACTCATATATTTCATTTACATTAAGGACATGACAGACATATTACATTAAGACCGTAAACTAGGTACATATGGATCAACAAACTCCCCCTTGGACCTAGTTTCTATCATTTTCTGGCATCCTTCATCAGCTCGTCAAACTTCTTATGCCTCTCCTCGACTTTGACTGCAGTGTGTATCTCAAATGCAAAGCATAGTCTTATTACATTCTAAAATTGGAGGGCCTGTATAATATCCTACGGATCACAGAATAGTGGCCACCTGTATAAAGTATAAACATCATTCGCTGACAGGTTGGTTAACCACATTGGGTCAAATACCCAGATTGTCTCCAATTGGCTCCCCTTTTGTAATACTATGACCGCTTCTCCTGTATGCCAGTCATAATACCACCACTTGAAGTGGGAGTGAAGTCCTGTGGCATTTCCCTCAATGGGATCTTAGACATAGTACGCGAAGGACTCCAGTTCAACACCACTTTGGGTTTCCCGGTCCTTGGGTCTACCTCTAACCTTCGAATATACCTCTTCAGTTGTTGAGGCTTGAAATTAACCCATCGTGTGTGGTATTCTCTCTTCAACACAGATTCAAACCAGCCTGACATCTTCCTGGGGTCAGCATACAGCAGGTTCAGGCGTGCCAACTGGTTGAGCTCAAAACCAGGAAGAGTCTTTAGATCATGTGGAAATTTGAAGTACTCGATTCCCTTCTCTCTTTTCACTGCATATACATTTAGATCCTCAAAGTAAGCCCACGCAATTATCTTGCCAGACACCTTAAGATGCTTCTTGACTTTGTAGAGCATGGCGTAAGCACTAGGCTTTGGCGCTGTGCGTTGGGTATGGATCTATACAATACAAGCCGCCCATTCAGCCTTTTTGTTTTCAACATCGGCATCTGTGGCTTGAGCTTGGCTTTCTGTTCTCTTGGTCTCCCTCTCCATCGTATCCAATTTAACCTGCATATCACTATCGAGTGTATCTCCAAAATCAGGGACCACGTTTCCCTCTCGATTAGTATATTCTGGATAGTGCTATGATGTGATGTCTTCAATCTCTATCTCATCAACATCATTGAGCTCATCATCACTAGCAACATCGACGGTGGGGGCATCCTTAACCAATTCATCCGGGTTTAACCGGAACATTTCTGCGAGTTGCTCATCAGTGAGATTGTAAATAATTTCTCCTTCTTTCGGAGTATAGGTTACAGACCTCCTAACAATCCCTTACAGATCAAGTATCATTAAGAGATGAGACTTGATCTGCTGAAGGGGAGCAACATCATAGTCATCTCGCTGATAATGTGGATCTGCTTGATTTAAAACATTTAACACATCATGCATCAGTAAATAATCAAGACATTAAACATTAAATATGTTAGAGGATCATGTATGGGACGATGTACTAACTCATTAACGTGTAAACCGAATCAAATAGTGCGGAATCCTATTTGATTGGCGATCCAATCAGTGAGAACGCATGTAGAAACAATTATGTATTGAATCTAACGTTAAGAATCGATTAGTAATCGATCTACTGCGATCTATGAACTTGGAGTATGATCTTAGAGGTATCTGGACGGCTAAGGTACGTATAGAGTCGAAGTGTGTTAAATGCTTATGTTTTTCCACGAATTAGGTGGTATTTATAGTTAGGTTTGCTCATTCGGGCGAATGAACCATTAGCATTGTTCAGTCGTGCGATTGAGCCATGCGGTTGATCTATCTGCATGACTGAGTGTTCAGTCGTGCGACTGAGTCATTCGCATGAAGTTGTTCAGGCGTATGGACAATTTAGGCACATGGACACTTAGTCGCATGGCCATTCGGACGCATGACCACTGTTGGGGCGCATGGTCCATTCGGACGCATGACCACTGTTGGGGCGCATGGTCCATTCGGACGCATGACCACTGTTGGGACGCATGACAACTTCATCTTACTAAGTTTGAACGTATTCAATATTATTACATTCTTTATACTAGTTCAAACAACCACAAACCTATATAATCAATTCAATATGCGTTAAACAACTCATTAATGAAATATTAAACATTATAATAACAACCAAACATTTACATTTCATTAAGTACCCAAATATTACATAAGTGTAAGACATTAAAGACATATTACATTAAGTTCTGAAACTAGGGACACATGTACCTACAAACTCCCCCTTGGACCTAGTTCCATCTAATGTCTTACCATATTCATAACCTCTTCATACTTCCTGTACTTCTCTTCCCTTGTGATGCCTGCGTGTATCTCAAAAGCAAAGCAAAGTCGTATCACGTTCTGGAATTGTAGATCTTGTACAATATCTTGAGAGTCATAGAATAGTGGCCACTTGTACAATGTATATACATCATCTGCAGACAAGTTTCTAAGCCACATAGGGTCAATCACCCTAATGGTTTCCATAACACCATTCTTGTTCAAGACTATGACTGCTTCTCATGTCCTCTAATCATAGTACCACCATTTGAAGTGAGGAGTCAAGTCTTGTGGCATCTCCCGTAGAGGGATCTTTGTCATTGTTCGTGGTGGACTCCACTTTAGCACTATCTTCGGTTTTCCAGTAATGGGATCAACCTCAGACCGTCTAAGATATCTCGTTGGCTGTTAAGGTTTGAAGTTGACCCATCTGTTGTGGTACTCTCTTTTAAGAGCTGCTTCAAACCATCCAGACATCTTGCATGGATCAGCATATAGCAATTTCAGCTTCGCTAACTGGTTCAGCTCAAATCCAGGGAGAGTCTTCAGGTCATGAGGAAACCTGAAGTACTCGATCCCTTTCTCACGTTTAACTGCATAAACGTTGAGATCTTCGAAATATGCCCACGCGATGCTTTTTCCTGAGACCTTATGATGTTTCTTCACTTTGTACAGCTTGGTGTAGACAGTCGACTTTGAAGCACTGCGTTGGGCTCTTATCTCTTCAAAACACGCAGCCCGCTCAGCCTTTTTTATATTAACTGTAGCATTCAAGGCTTGGGCCTTATCTTCAGTCTTGTCAGACTCTTCTTCCATTCCATCCAGAGTTTCAAAAGTTTCACTGATAAGGTTGTCACCCAGATTGGGAATGACATTACCTTCAATGTCAGTGTACTCTGGATAGTGTTGATATGTGACATCTTCTATCTCGATCTCATCAACGTCATTGAGCTCATCGTCACTTTCAACTTGGACTGTTGGAGCATCCTTGACAAACTCATCACCATTTAGCTTGAACATTTCAGCAGTTTGCTCATCAGTGAGATTGTGAATGATCTCTCCTTCTTCAGGAGTGTACATTAACGATCTCCTAACTATTCCCTGCAGATCAAGAATCATCATGAGCTGAGTCTTGATCCGTTGGAGGGAAGCAACATCATGTTCATCCCTCTGAAAGTTTGGATCTGCTTGATTTATACATGTAACACAACAATCATTAGTTAATACTCAAGACAAAAATACCAACATTAAATATATACATTCATTACATTAATATGATACAAGATTCAAATACATATGATTTAAATAACAAAAACATCTAAGTATTACTCTCGTCTTGGATCATATGCTCCTCTGCTGACAGGGCGGATGTGGATGCACCTTGGTCTTGAGTCCTTTTGCTCCTCCTTAAACCTACAGATGTGGCACCCGTAGCAGATGCATCCTCATCATCATCATCAACATCATCAGCATCATCACCAGCATCTGTATCATCTCTGTGATCGTCACCATCATCATCGTCATCACTATCATCATCACCATCATCTCCATCTCCTTCCTTGATCTTTAAGGGCTTGTCCTTTGATCCCTTGAGCTGCAGCATGATGGTCTTGTTGGTGGTCTCCAACTCCTCTATCCTTTTAGCTGCTTGGGCATGCTGCTCCTGGAGTTGGGACATCTCTATGTGTTGTGCATCCATCAACTGGGCTTGCTGCTCTATCTGTTGTGCCTGCTGAGATATCTGCGTAGATTTAGCAGCAGCAAGGTCTACTAGCTGTCGAATCTGAGTAGTCTTCTCGTCATCGGCAGCCCACAGCTTCAGCACCATACGATTAAGTGTCGAGAGCTATTCCTCTACCCCCACTAGGAGGTAGAGTGGATCCAGATAGGTAGGAAGGGAATGACGATGGTCCGGCATGGTGGCTAGTGGTAGTGGTGGTGGCAGTGGTGGTGGCAGTGTTGCAGATTGGGGGTAATATAGATGAAGGTGGTGATGGAGTGGGTGTGGTAGATGGGATATCAGTAGTGGTGGTAGTAGGTGGATGAGTGGATGTAGGTGGAGTGATGGTAGTAGGTGGAGTGGTGGTAGTGGTGGAGTGGTGGTAGTGGTGGTAGTAGTGGTGGTGGTTATGAAGATCATCCTCCTCTTCTTCTTCCTCAATCCATGGGGCTAAGCCATCCTTTTCTTCCTCGATCCCTTCGAGATGGATGCTCCCCCTGGAACACTGCTTGGCTGATAGGGAGCATATGTAGGATCAATGTCGGCCTTTCCCGATCCGCCAGGGCATTCACCAACCGCCCGGAGCCCTCGCTCGGTGGCAACAACCTTGCTGTCCACCGTTCGAGTCAGAGGCTCGTCATTCGACTCCTCCTCCTTATCAGGTTGGAAGTCTTGATGGAATCCTACAGTCTCTGTGTCCCTGTGGGTGGGTGCTAGAGATGTTATATCAGCAGTGGGGGCCCTCGGTTGAGTGGGCCCTGCATCTCCACCATCACCGTTGTCGTCGTCGTCGTCTGAATCATCGTCCGGGAGCACCAGTTGCTCAACATCAGAATCGCTGTAGAATCGTTGTCCGCGTGGCACCATTTACGCCTCGCCGGTGCCAAGTAATCCTCTCGGGCCAGATGCCCGAACAATCTCCTCACAAGGGGCTTAACCCGCTTCCCCCTATAAACCTTCATACGACCCAGTGTGGTGTCGTCCATCACCTCAAGAACTACAACGTCCTCCTTTTCCTTAGGCAGAGACGGTAGTTTCTGATCGATAATCATCTGGATGAATCGGGGGTACATGCAGAACCCCTCCTTCCCTTTCCCCTCAATGTTCTCCACTCGATAGGTGAAGATCATATTAGAGAAGCTGAATGAGTGGTTTAGCACCAACACTACATAAGCGTTCTGAATCTAATCTGAGAGCTCGTCAAACCCTCCCTTCCGAGACGCTATACACTTCAGCAGCACATGGGCGAGGTACTTGAACTAGGGGCACAGGTTGCTCTTGTTGAGCAACCTTGCGTTGATGTCCCCAGAGTACTTAGCTTTCAAGAAACATCCTCGAACAGTAAGGGGGTTTAATCGGGTGGGATAGTCAACATCATCTCCAAACTCGAGAACTATCCGAAGATCATCCTCAGTGATCTCAATCGCCTCTCCAAATATCGAGCTCCTGATGCGATGGGGCTCTGAGGATCTGTCCACCACAGCGCTTTCCCAGAAAGCCTGTTGGACTGAGCGATAGGGAGTGCAAGGAGTCGAGATGGCACAGAAGATCCTCGATCTCCGTAGAAAAGTAATAATGACGGAGAAGTTTGAAGCATTCCTCGAGGTCAGATCTAGATAAGCACAAATATTGAGCTTAGTGCTCATTGGCCAACGACTCGTCATCTGTGACACAATACAAATAAACATTAGTGTAAGTCATTTGCAAGAATTGGTTATAGAGTTTGATTTTCTGTTGCTTCCGGTGAATTAATTTGAGATTCGTCTTGTGTCAAACTGTGTTGTTGAGTTTTTGAGCTAGATCTGTTAAAATCTCATTGAACCTATTTGAATTGGTGAAAATGGCTACATCAATCAATGATCCTCACAATACTAGCTCCTCAACAAAGCCTCCGATGCTTGTTAGGAGTGAGTATAACATATGGCAACGCCGAATGCTCCATCACCTATCTGTTAACAGTTCAGGTTGTTGGATGTGGTTCATGGACCATATAAGCCTATGGTGAGTAATCCAGAAACCAATGAGATGGTTCCGAAGAAGAAAGAGCAATACTCAGATGAAGATCTGAAACTGTTTGAAATTGATGCTAAAGCCCAAGGAATTCTGGCCATGGCACTGCCTAATGAAATCTATTCTGGACTTATGCATCATGAAACTGCTCATAACCTCTGGGTTGCTTTGAAAGAACAATTTGGAGGAACTGATGAGGTCTTGGCAAACAATAGAGAGATCCTTGCCCAGCAATATGAGACATTCTCTCATAGAAAGGGTGAGTCACTGACTCAACAGTTTGAGCGATTTTCCCGTTTGATATCTGAGCTAAAAATGGTTAAACATGAATATACAAACAGTCAGATGAACAATAGATTCCTCAGATCCCTGCCTGAGAGATGGGACACATATACTATTGTCCTACTCTCCAGTGCAAATCTGGACAATCTATCTCTCACCCAACTTCATGGGAAACTGTTAACATTTGAAAGACAGATAGAACAGAAAAGGAAACTGGCTTCATCTGGGAAGCTCACTGATGATTTTGTACCAGGGAATACTGCTCTGGTTGGTCATGAGTCAGAATATGCTGCATCAGAAAGTTCTTATGATGAGCATATAGATTTCTCTTCAAACAGTGGAGATCCTGCTTTTGTTGGTGTTGATAGTAATTCAGGGTGTAGTAGTGATAATTTGTGCTTTTTGATGGATGATTTGACAGAATTGCTGATGATGATCTGGAAGAGATGGATATTTTTAGCCAAATGGCATTAATCAATATCAAATCTCAAAAATTTTACAAAAGGACAGGTAGAAAATTTCCTGGTCTCTCTGGAAAAACCAAAGTTGGTTTTGACAAGAGCAAGTTGAGGTGTCACAAGTGCCATAGACTTGGACATTTTGCAAGAGAGTGTAGATCATCTGGATCTAACTCTTCTACTCCCTTTGTGACTTTCCATGCAATATCTCACAAAACAAAGGGCAACACTCTACCAGTTCTGGTCATCATTCACAAATTCAATCATCTCCTACATATTTTGTCCCTCAAGGTCAAATGCCATATCCTTATCCTTGTTTTTACATGCCTCAGTCCAGTCAGGTTCCTGTACCCATAGCTCAACAACCACATGTCATACCTGAGCCTCAACCATCTCAATCAAATCAACAATCTCAATCTCAATCACATCAAAGCTTTTTCACACCTGAGTTGTTGACTGTAGTAGCTTACCAGATGATCTTTCTGGTTATTCTGAACAAGTGTTTTTTGGTGCTGGTCAACATGGTGGTGAAAATCCTTTTGGAAATCTTGCTCTTATGGCCCTGGAGTCTACTAATGGTTCATGCTTAAATGCTTCATCATCACAGGTACCACAGGTATCTTCTGAGGCTAAGGCCAAGTTGTGTTCTGAGTCATGCATAGCTGCTTTTGTCTCAATTAGAGAAGAAAATGTAGCTTTAATTAATCAAAATCTTGACCTAGAGAAAGTGATTTCCAAAAGAAAAGTTGAGTTTGAGTCAGTCTTAAAGGAAAAAGATGATGAGATTTACAAATTAAAATGCCAAATCACTGATGAAAAGGCAAAGGTAGAGGTCATTTTAGAGAATCATAAGAATCTCAAACAAACACTTGTAGCTACTCAAGTAGAGTGTAAACGCTGGGTAACATCCTGCAAGGGGTTTGAAATGCTTCTCAACAAGCAAACAGCTTCAAATCTGAAGTTTGGGATTGGGTATAATCACACTGTACCTCCTACAGATTTTACTCCCAAGATAGAAGTAAAATCTAAGGTGAAAGCAATTCCCAAACCACATCATCATGTGTCTCATCCTCAAGTGATAATCCAAAATCAGAGGATGAAGTCAGTATTAGTACCTCAGCTAATCAATCTGCTGATGGTCTCACTGCTGATAAACACATGATCAAAGAAAAGCTTAGCACTTTAGGTGTTGTGTTATAAAGTATTCAAAGTACTAAAGGGCAAGTAACAACACTTGAGGAGCATTTCAAACCAAATGAAAACAAACATGGTTGGACAACTGCTGAAGAGTCTATCAGGAAATCCAAAAGTACTGATAGAAAACTTCTGAAGAACAAATCTTCAGTTGTTACAAATCCTTTAGTACTTAACATAAGTACTGAGAGGAAGAAAGTACTGAAGAACACACCTTCAGTAGTTTCATCTTCTTCAGCAGTTGAACAACAGAAGATGAAGAAAAAGCGATGTGAAATATGTGGTCTATTCAATCATCTCACTGATGAATGTTGGTATAGAAAGGGTTCCAAATTCAACAAAGATAAAATCATTAAAAAGAAAATTAATAATATGAAAGATGAATTGGAAACCAAGTTTGTGCCATAATCTTCTCAATCTGATAACCCAAAGTTCTTACAAAAATGTAAAAAGAAAGAAGGGGTTTATCATAAAACAGCTGAAAATATTCCTCATGGAATATCAAAACACCAGACTAAGTCTGTGTCTTTCAAAAAGGAGGACATGGTGAGTCACAGGAACCAATCAAAAACAAGTACTAATGTGTCTACTGAACTGAAGGCTTTAACAACCAATCAGAACAACTTATTATGATGGTTCAACATCTGTTGGGGAGAGTTAACCAAATAGATGTACCTGTGATTAACCACTGAAAAGGAAAACTAAGTCAAAATCAAAGGAATCCTTTTCAACACCATCTCCACCTTCAAAGGCTGTATAAAATCTGTTGATGAGAACATACCCAAAACCAAAATGGTTTGGGTCTCAAAAGCTAACTAGTTTGTTGTGACAAATGCAAGGTTCTTCAGCATGCCATAGAAGCATCTGGTATGTGGACAGTGGAGGATCTATGCATATGACAGGGAGCAGTTCTCTTTTTCATGACTATTCTCAAGGAAAGAAGGGATTTGTATCTTTTGGTAATGATGCTAAGGGTTACATCATCGGCAAAGGCTTTGTGTCAAATGGTGAGATAAGATTTGATGATGTTAACCATGTGGAGAATCTCAAGTACAACTTGTTGAGTGTCAGTCAAATGTGTGATAAAGGGCATGTTGCACTTTTCACCAGTCAGAGCTGTCGGATTCTGTCTTCTAATGTTTTGAGAATGATTGACAAGATATTGGATGAATATACTCTCCTGAAGGCCAACAGGATTGGAAGAGTATATGCCTTAGACTTATCAAAGAAAATTGATATAAAAAGCCATCCATGTCTGTTCTCCAAGGCCTCTCCTTAGGAATCTGAACTATGGCACAGAAGGCTTGGTCATGTGAATCTTAAAAACATGAACCAGCTTATCTATCATGATTTAGTGAGAGGTCTGCCATTAAAAGAGTCAAATGCGATAACAACTGTTCTGCTTGTTTAAAAGGAAAGCAACACAAAGTATCATTCCCTCTAATAGAAGAACCAAAGTCCAATGCTTGCTTGCAATTACTGCATATGGATCTTTTTGGTCCAGTAAGAGTGATGAGCATGGCAAAGAAAAAATACTGTCTGGTATTGTGGATGATTATTCCAGATTTGTGTGGACCTTCTTCTTACATTCAAAAGATGATGTTGGTCAAATCATCATCTACTTTGTGTTGTATGTGGAAAAGCAGTACTCCCTTCTAGTCAAGTGTGTGTGGAGTGATAATGGCACAGAATTTAGAAACCACACACTTGATGAATTCTATTTTTCTAAGGAAATCAAGAGGCGGTATAGCATTCCAAGAACTCCTTAACAAAATGGAGTGGTGGAGAGAAAGAACAGGACCCTTATTGAAGCTGCAAGGTCAATGTTGGCTGATTCTGGTTTGCCACTAACCTTTTGGGCTGAAGCTGTCAACACAGCTTACTATGTGCAAAATAGAGTGTTAGTAAATCAAAGGTTGATGAAGACTCCTTATGAAGTGTTACATCATTTGGCTCCTCTGATTTCCTTTTTTAGAGCATTTGGGTGTCCCTGTTACATTCTTAACACAAAGGATCCACTTCAAAAGTTTGAATCAAAGGTGGATGCAGGGTACTTTGTTGGGTATTCATCTACTTGCAAGGCATACAGAGTTTTTAATTGCAGAACAAAGATTGTTGAAGAAACCTTGCATGCAAAGTTTAATGAATCTCCAAAGGACAAAATTCCACAAACCCTGTTGAGTTATTTGATTTGGACATACTGCAATATGTTCCTTATCAGCCTCCAGCTGTTGCAGAATCTGTGAATCCATCATCTCCTGCAACTAGTCATCCATCTGATGGTACAATTGCAAGGTTTAGTGATCACCTGCTTGGGTCTACTGACCTTGATGTTCCTGTAGCTTCAGCAGTTCCATCCACAACAAATGCTGATGAGATCTCTGATTCCTCTACTTCATTTGAATTGCCATCTCATTCTAGGTTTCAAGAGTCTAGATCAACATTTGTTGCTGCTGAATCTCCTACAAACACTTGCACAGATCTTATTGAGTACCAAGAACTGAAGAATCACCCCATGTCTCAGATCATTGGTGACATCAATGTTGGTGTCTCAACTAGAAGTCAATTGTCCAATTTCTGCTTTTATGCTCTCCTCATCAGTTAGCAAGAGCCAAAGAACTATCATATTGCATTAAGAGACAATGGATGGGTTGAAGCCATGCAACTTTTGAGCTTCTTCAATTTCAAAGCAGCAAGTGTGGGAACTGGTTCCTCTACCCCAAGGTAAGTGTGCAATAGGCACTAAATGGGTGTTTAGGAATAAAACTGATGAAAAAGGTCAAATTGTCAAGAACAAGGCCAAACTGGTTGTACAGGGGTTTTCACAAGAAGAAGGTATTGATTATGATGAAACCTTTTCCCCTGTAGCCAGACTGGAAGCAATCAAATTGTTCTTAGCTTATGCTGCTTTCCATAATCTTAAAGTTTTTCAAATGGATGTCAAAAGTGCATTCTTATATGGTAAAATAAAAGAAGAATTTTATGTGTGTCAACCACCAGGTGTTGAAGATCATAAACATCCAGATTAGGTGTATAAGCTTGATAAGGCTCTTTATGGGTTAAAATAAGCTCCCAGAGCCTGGTATGAAACATTTTCTAACTTTCTTCTTTAAAATAATTTCACTAAGGCTCCATAAATAAAACTTTGTTCATTAAGAAAGTAGGCATGCATAAGCTCCTTGTTCAAATTTATGTAGATGATATTATTTTTGCATCCTCTAATCCACAGTTGTGGCGATGCCTTTACTAAGTTGATGCAACAAAAGTTTGAAATGAGTGCCATGGGAGAATTACAGTTCTTTCTGGGTTTGCAAATCAAACAAATGGCTGATGGAACTTTCATTCATCAGTCCAAATATACAGATAAGTACTGATGTAATTACGACTACTGATGGGGTTACAACTACTGATGTCTGTTTTAATAGATAAGTACTCATGACCAATGAAACATCTGAAAATCAGATAGTCTGCTGAGTAAGTGTTAAGGTCAATGAAACAACTGAGATCTGTGAATTGACGACAACAACTGATGAGCAATTTTACTCTTCAATTGTTTCAAACAACTGTTGTTTCATTTCAAAACAACTGAAGCCAAAACCAAGTCTTCAGTAATTTCAAACTATTGATGACTAACACCAAGTCTTCAGTTGTTTACAACATCTGAAAGTTAAAACCATGTCTTCAGTCGTTTTCTAACAACTGATGACTAACACAAAAACTTTCAGTTGTTTTCTTTCAGCCGTTTCATAACCTATAAATACCTAACCCTAACTTCAAACTTTTCATAAGTCGTTTTCCGAATGTTCATCTTCCATTAATGGCGACCATGCAAATCAAACCACGACACAACTGTGTTGCCTACTTCACAAAATCGGCCTTTGGGACTAAGTTTGATGCTGCCATTGATCTGATGGTTGATTACCCGTATCAAACTGCTTTTCTTCTGAATCCAACCATCTATCCCGATACCCTTTGCCAATTTTGGACAAATGTCACTGTCCATACTGGTGAGAATGATGTCGCGATCACTCTCCAGTCGTTTGTAAACCAGAAGAAGGTGGTCGTCACTCCTGCTATCATTCACTAAACCCTAGATCTGAATGATGCCACCTTCGTCACCAAATACCCGAAGGGCATCACTGATCTATCGTTCATCAACCATGGGTATGAGAGCGACCTAAGTGCTACCACCATTCTGAAGAAGCACTTCCATGATGTTGAACGCCTAATCTTTCATATGATCAATGTCTGCCTTGCCCCCAAATCCTCTTCATGGGATTGAATGTCATCCAGGTGGTAGCAGGTATTGTATTCTATCGTTGAACGCCAAAGCTTAAATTTTTCTGAAATTATATTTTTGGAATTAAAAGATCTGGCAATGAAACCTGTGGCTAACAGATGGATATTATATCCAAGGTTTCTTATGGCCATAATCATAATTAATTAAAATCTGATGGCCCTGTTGGCCTTGGAGTCCCTGCTGTGGTAGTTTTGCCAGAGGTATACTCCAGGCACAACTCTGACCCACAACTCAAAGAGGCTGCCAAACTGCTAAAACCCAAGCAGAAGGAACCCACAGCCTCATCCTCCAAATCCAAAGTCCCCTCCAAATCACAATCCAAACAAACCAAAAAGGCTACTCAGGGAGTTGAGTCCCCTGATGATGCCCCTGTAACACAAAGGCAGGATAAAACTACGGGTAGTAATCCCCCTGTAGTTTCCATGACTCTACCAGCTGAAACCGCTCAGGTATCCTCTCAACAGGATCTTGATGCAACCAAAAATGGGGAAACCACATTACTGGAATCTCTCTCACTTGAGAAGATTGCCATTGAAGAGCACCATTCACCCCAGATGCAATATTCTTCATCCTTATCTCCCACTGAAGCCATCCCTACAAGCCCAACTGTGGTTATTGCACAAGTGCTGACTCAACTACATTCCTCTAACCCTCCCCAGAAACCTATTACCACTGGGAAAACCTCAACAGTTGAGGGAGAGGATTATAATGTGGCTGATAACCCACAGCACAGGGATTACAGAGTTCAATCTCCCTGTGTAGAGGAGGAGATTTGAACATCTGGTGAGGCTGCCTCTTCTCCTGTTTCAGCACATGACCAGGATAAAGGTGGTATCATTTCTAAGACCTCACCAGAGGCAACTGCCAATGAAGGACATAATCCTGAGGCAGGAAGTCCCTAGTTCCAAGAAACAGGGGCATATGTGAATATTGATATACACTCAGCACATGTTCATCCTGATTTAATCAGGAGGTCAGATGATTCAGCGAAGACTGATGATGACCTGGGCTTTTTCTTTGATGTTCTAGCCCACAACACCATTCTTGAGACTGAGGTATGCAGACTACAAGAACTGCTTGCCAAAATGTCACACGAATCAAGTCCATCTGCCGAAATTCACCCACAAATGGCAGCTTCTTCTGAAGCTCTCCCAAACACTAAGCCACTCCAACAACTATGCCACCAGCCTCTGATTCAGGCACGATTTCTCAGGGACAGATCCCCTCTGAGAAAATGGTTGCTGCCTTTCAATCCTCCTTACCTCTCATCACTTCCATCATCACTAACATTGTGCATCAAGCCATTGATGAGAGGCTTTCCTTAAATCTTCAAACCTTAGTTGATGGTGCTGTTTCTAAAAGACTTTCTGACATTCAAACCCCTGAACCCAATGCAACCAAAAAGGGGAGTCTAAGTCAGTGAAAGTAAACAAAAGAAAGAGAGTTGAAGAGGAAGAAGAAAAAGAGAAGAAAGAAAAGGAGATGATCATATACAAGAGAAGAAGAGTGCTGAACAGACTGAAGATGAGAAAAAGTTAGAAGAACTGATCAAAGAAGCTGATGAGCAACATAGCAGATCTATGGATAAGATCATTGATCAACTCTTCAGACAAGGTTTTGACACAGCTAAACTTGACTCTGAAATCAGAAGGCTAGAGATTAAAGAGATTGAACATAGATGGGCAAGTTGCAGTGAGAAAGAAAGGGAAAGGCTGGAAGCTCTAACAAGATTCATATCTAAGCATTTGGGAAGATCAATTATTGAAGTGAAGTCATGGTCTAGAGACAGTATTTTGGAGATAACTACCAGAATCTGTTCTTCTGAAATATTCAACAAAGGATTGATCATAGAAGCTCTTGATGAAGCTGGTGCTAGGAAAAGGTCTGATATGGAAAAGTTATCCAAAGCTTCACTCACAACCAAGATACTAGAGCAGCATGTACAAAACGACCAACTTCACAACCCTCAAAACCAACTCCTTTACCCAAGAAACCTACTCAAACCACTACCAATGATGCACCCAAGAGGAAGAGAAGGGTGTTGAGGATAGAAGAAAAAGAAGATGATGATGAGGATGATAGTCTGCCAATCTCTGCTGTTCTTAAAATAAAGATGCCTGAGCCTAGGAGTCAACCAACAACAATCACACCTGACATCCAAAGGCAAATGGTAAAAGTCAAACTTGAAGAAGAAGAACAACATAAACAACATGATGAGCAGCTGTTAAGGATGGTTGATAAAGAGTTTCCTAAGTCTTCATCCATACAAGCTATGAAGAAACATGCTCAGAGGTTGTATGCTCTCAGATTCACATTTCAATATCAGAAAGAGAGAGTGAGAATTTGGCCTGACCCCAGAGTAAATGATAGAATTCATAAAAAGAATGTTCCAAGTCGATACAATGGCCATGTAAAGAAGACTGTAGATGCTGAGATAATGTTGGCCATTGTAGTGTCACCCTGGGAAATCCTTGAAGACTTCAAGAGAGCTTACAAGTCTACGATGACTCCACAAACTTTACTAGAAAACAACATGGTAAAGAAGGGGTTGATCTATAAGAATCCTGAAGAAATAAGAAGAAATGAGCTCCAGTTGTTACTTGAAGGTACTCATCCTGATGAGTTTGCATATAGAGAAATAACTACTGTGGAGCTGAAGAATGGAAAAAATGTTAAGTACTTATCAGAGTAGTATGGGCCTGAGTTGTTCTTTGAAAGTGAAGCTGAAGAACTCACAATGGAAGAACAAGTTGTATTCCTTGAGGCCTATGTTAGAGAGTCTTATAGACTCATCATTGGGAAGTAGGTCTCATGGATGGGGTAACAACTCTGTGTCCAATTCCCCAAGACAGAGTTCCCATTCATCCTTAGCCAATCAAACTTTCTGAAACCTCTTCACTGGCCTGAGCTTAATTTGGAGATTTCTGAGCTGATCCAGAAAATGTTTCTACCAATAAGTGGGTCTTCAATAATCTTAAAGGTTTTTGCTGCATTGGTTCAGGGAGAGTTTGTTGGACCAAAAGAACCAATGAGCCAGATCAGAAAAACCTTTAAGTCCCACAGACATCAAAACAACTGAAGTGGTCTACAACAACTGAAGACAAAGTCTGAAGACAAAGTCCGAAGACAAAGTCCGAAGACAACTGCTGAAGACAACTGCTGAAGACAAAGTCTGAAGACAAAGTCTGAAGACAAAGTCTGAAGACAAAGTCTGAAGACAACTGCTGAAGACAAAGTCTGAAGACAACTGCGGAAGACAAAGTCTGAAGACAACTGCTGAAGACAACTGCTGAAGACAAAGTCTGAAGACAACAGCTGAAGACAAAGTCTGAGACAAAGCCTGAAGACAACTGCTGAAGACACAGTCTGAAGACCAAGTTCTCAGAAGTTGTCACAACAGCTGAAGTAGCTCTTTTCAGTAGTTGTGATGGTTTACTTATCAGTAGTTTTATTTTATGTAAAACATCTAAAGTGCTTACACTTCAGATGTTATAACTTCAGTAGTTGTAATGTTAGCTTGTACTTAGCTTTTTATGAAGGTGTCCTCTTGATGTCAGCTGATGTCACATTCCTTTATAAAAGGAATGTTGACCTAATTTCTTGGAATTGAAGCGTTTGTGTGAATGAAAACATTCTCTTTGCAGAAAACTTTCTTTCTCTATAACCGTCACTGTTTGATTGAATATTCATATTATTCTTGCTTAAATTTCGTATAATTCTTGTGCTATTCCAGTGCAAATCTTAATCTAATTGATCAAACTAGATCCCGATCCTTTCATAAACATTACGAAATTAAACAAATAGTAAATATGAAATAAATATTACCTTATGTTGGTTGATTTTGGTGTACTTCTTCAAATGATTTAAAACATATGATTTACAAATCTAATTAATCTTAAGATCCAGTCATAGACCAAAAACATTATATAATATTAGTCATTAGAATAAAACAATAGAATTTATATATTATCATTATGCATACAAAATACAGTAAATTAGTTATTAACAATTTAACACAGAAATAACAAACTGATAATTATAAATAAATTATAATTCTATGTATTTTGTAAATAAAAGAATATCAAATAAATAATTAAACAGTACCTACCGAGTGCCGATATGGGAGACTGACTTTTCGTATACAAGGGTGGGTCCACCTCTACACTTTTGTATTTCTTTTAAGTTTAATGGTCCGAAATCATTTTATAATCAGTTATTTATTTTCATAACTAATCAGTTTTTATTTGTAAATGTTTTAAAATTTAATTTTTTACGGTCACTGTTAATATAAAGAGTAACATAAGGATCATTGTCAAAATTTCTTGAGGGTCGGTAGGAATATAAAATATGCATGAGTTGAAAAAAAATTATTGGGGTCGGTTGAACCCCAAACACAAAGGTTGGGTCCGCCTCCGAGGGTTTGCAGGTGAATTTTCGGTAGCCATGCAGTTAAGGGGAAACAAGAGACAAGTTGTAATAGGGTGAAGTAGGTGGACAACAGTGCTCAATAACAGCCTTAAGTGACTGAGAAGAATGGGACACTAGCAGCAGAATCATGTCACTAGTGAGTCATCATGTAGTGAAAAGGGCAGTGGCTCTAGTAAGCAGAGCACAGACTGTGGGTGTATAAAGTGATCAAGCAAAAGCGTAAGCGCAAGTAGCAAGATCAAATCTTTGGGATTCAGATATCAAGTTTGGGAAGAATTTAACAGTTATAGCAAGAAAGAAAATAAAAAGCCAAGAACTACAAGATTAAGTTAGAAACGAGCACGAAGCAAGGACCAACATCAAGATCAAAGAGAGAATGTAGATTAATCTTAATTTGATCAACTGGTAAATTTAAGATATTGGTTTTTTGCATTGCCTAATTGGTTCTTTAAGGAAGGATAAAAACGTCACCTTTCGGATCTGTGGTCCAAAATTAATAAAAACAAGGTGGTTGGTTTTTATAGTTTAAAACTGTCACTGCAGATTACCTTGTTCAACTACCAATGTATGGTTAATAAAATAAATCTGTTGTAGTTAACCTTTATAACTTAAGACTGCAAATGCTGTGATTCAAGTTTATTTGACGAATCTATGGTCGTTTTCTTTTCTCGCTATTTGGGCCGGCAGACTACATTTTTAAAAGGATTATAACGTTAATTAAAGGATATGCAGTTTTGGGAACTCGTAAGTACCCATGATTAAATATATTGTCTTGTTTTACATAGGTTTTCCTGGTTCCATCGATTATTTTGATGTGCGTGAAGAAGCTGTCCATGCATGCTTCTGTCTTATCATTGACGAATATCTATAAATGGCATCAAGTGTTTAACTCGTTAAGTTGTCTGAATTTAATTATCTTCTGATGGAGAGAATAGTGGGCATTTTTTATGTTGTTCTCTTTGGAGCCTTATGCCAAATCTCTGATGCGACCAAGCATACGCCACCAATTTTCATATTCGGTGACTCAACCGCCGATGTTGGAACCAATTCTTTCTTGCCAACAACCAAAATACGAGCCGATTTCCTTCATAACGGGGTTGATCTTTTACCCTCGAAACCCACAGGACGCTTCAGCAACGGCCTTAACAGTGCTGATTTTCTATGTTAGTGTCAACACTTTCATATCTTGATATTTTGTAGAAGTTAACTTTTAGCTTAAAGATTATGAACATCAATCAACAGGTCTTCATTCTAAATGTGATTTAATATTCTAATGCAACCATATGTTATATTTTTTTTTGGGGTTTGAATTCAGGTAAGCTAATGGGACGTAAACGAAGCCCACAACCATACTTGTGGTTTCTTAAAACAGGCATCATCACTGAGATGTTTAGAGGTGTCAACTTCGCTTCTGCAGCATCTGGTCTTCTAGATGCCACAGGAAGAGATCTGGTTTGTTTGCTTTTTAAATTTTTTTGAAATATTTTTAAATTTTTATGTATACTTACTTTGCTAATGGACGAACGTTAATGACCACATATATAACTGATGATTTTTACTTTGTCCTCATAATATGTTGAAATTGTGAGTAGAATATTATACCTATGTCGGAGCAAATCAGGCAATTCGAGAGCATGTGCAGCATTCTAACATACGTAAAGGGTCGAGATGTGGCTAAGAAGATACTCGCAAAATCTGTGATCGCTATAAGTACGGGGAGCAATGATATTTTCGCCTATTTTGGAAACCAAAGCACTACTGATCCTGCTGTTGTTATTGGCTCTTTAATCACAGCATACGAGGGTCACATAAATGTAAGTAAATTAAAAGCTTAGTAAGCAAATCTTTATTTCATGCTACTTTAAAACGTTTGATTATTTACCTCAACCTTTCTAGGCATTGTACAACCTAGGAGCAAGGAAATTCGGGATCATCAGCGTACCACCGATTGGATGTTGCCCTTCACAAAGGATCCACAACTCCACGGGTGGATGTTTGGAGGCTGAAAACACTTTGGCTAGAGCTTTCCATTCATCACTTTATAGTCTCTTCAAGACACTGTCAGTTAAGTTGCCTGATATGAAGTACGCCCTTGGAAATTCATATGAAATGACAATCAATGTCATAAATCAACCACAACTCTTCAGTAAGTAAAAGAAATAAAACACTTATATTCACATACACCTCATGCTCTATGTTCTCTCGGGAAACACAATGGGAGCTTATCAAGCTAAACTTTGGTTGTTGTAGATTTTACAACCGTTGACATGGCATGTTGCGGTAAAGGGCGGTTGAATGCGGAAGATAGTTGTACCCCAGATGCAGATCTTTGTCCTAGTCGTGACGAGTATCTCTTTTGGGACATGTTCCATCCAACACAGTCTGCTTCAGCGCTTGCAGCCAACACTTTATACAATGGTGGGATGCAATATGTGTATCCGATCAACTTTGCTCAATTGGCAGCTTACTGATAAACTATTTCTGATAAACATGTGATTGGTTCAAATAATATATACTCATACGTTCCACAATGTGAACTATATATATGTTAGTGTTTGTTAAGAAATTACTTAAGTGAATAATTTGATCTTATATAACTTCAGTCTCAGTTGAATTCCTTGATTTGATTAGCACACACACACAACCACCGGGTTTTAACGCGACTCAATAGCATACATGATAAACATCTTAAACTCTATATTATGCTAGCACCAAACTTGCTACCCATGTTTTCTTATTAGACTAAAGAATGAAAAAAAATAATCTAGGATATTACTCAAACAATAAAATAAACAAAGAGATATACCTTGTGCTTATCTTCTACCCATAAATAGACCCTTAGACTACCTTGACTTAAACGGAGTTATGTCAACAATCACCCCTTTGATACAAAATCAGGCTTGTATGTTCTTTGAAGTGCCTTCACTAATTGTGTGCTTGTTGTTCATCCCCATTTGTGTGGTTAAATTGTAACTGCTCTCTCGAGACACACTCTCGTATGAATGGTATGTTGGTTCAATCTCAAGCAAAACACACACAAACACTCATGTATATTAAAATTTTTCCACTTTAGCATAACCTGGTAATGTGGAAAAGAGAAAAAAAAGAGATGTATGTGGAATTATTGCAGAATATTATATTGTACAACCCAATGAAATGTAAATAGGCATATATGCAACGTAAATAAAGACTCATTCAAAATAGGTAACTAACTATTGTAACACAAAAAAACATAAGCTATAACCTACTCAATATGATTCTTCCTACAAAAGCGTGAGACTAAAACACAATCCATGCATATGCATCAGAATAATTATTGGAATAATTATTTGACCGTTTCAAAACTAATCAGATTACTAGCTTACTCAAATAAAACCCACAAATTCATCTGGGTGACTCAAATCCGTTGGCCGTCAAGATTAACCCATAATTAATCTTCATAATCTTGATATTGATCCATGTATTCATCAAAGTAGAGACAAATCATCTTCTAGGATTGAATTAACTTCTTTGTTCTTCTCCTTCCATTTATACACTCATTTGCAAAGTGTCTAAATGCTCACACTTATAGCATCTACTTATCTTCTCGACCCGAGCCTCTTCCATGTCCTCTTTCCCCATTCATAGATCCTCTTCTTCTACCTCTTTCTCTTCCTCATCCATATTGTTTATCCCCATGCTCACCATTACCCAACAAACGTTACCCATGATCTTCATCCTTATCATCATGGCTTTTGAGTCTTTATTCGAACACTTTGAGTATTCCATTAACTTCTTCAAAAGACATACTTTCAAGATAAGAGTATTGAGATCGAGACTACATTCGATAAATATTTCTTTGATATTGAATTATGAAACTTCTCACAATCAATTCTTCATCCCAACATGAACTAAGAGTCTTGTGTTTTTCTACTATTACACTAATCTTACTAGGAAAAGTTAATCATCATGTTCTCCTTCATATTTAGTGTCTCTAATTTGTTCTTCAGCTCCTATATACCAAAATCGAATCGATTCCCAAACATATTTAGCATCCTTGTGTGTAAAGGAACAGGAATCCACACTAAGTCCTCTTAACATATATCAATTGGAAAATCAATGTATGATGATGCTCACTTAACCAAACAATGATAAATCAAATCATATCAATAATACACGAACACAATGAAGTAAAAAATAATATCGGTCAAAGTATCATTAAGAATTCTTGTGTTTATAGTGAGAATACAAAAGTTTCAACATGAACATCAAAATTCAGGACTACACTAAAAACACATAAAAAATTAAGTTATATACCCAATAGAAAAAGTTCTAGCAAACCATAAAGTTTTCGCATCCTCCAACTTCTACATTCTATGAGTTCTCGCGCAGCAACACATATAGTAAGTTTTCCCATTTGGTAACCAAAGACACAGCTTTGGCTTTATTTTTGCCGCAATAGTTTTCACTTTTAGTCTTTTAATTTGCGGACTGTTTAGTTTTGAACTTTACAATCTTGCGTAGGTTTGGTGGATCAAAAAAACATCGCTTGTCAATGCAACTTACATTGTAATCATGAAGTTTTCTTTTTATAAACTAAAAATAAAACAAAATTCTTTAATAAATATAAAACAAAATGCAATAAATAACTTAACTTTTATGAGTTATTTGTTATGTGACATTTTTGTTATAATGATTATCCACGTAGTCTAGTTATATTTAAAATCATATGGTTGTAGCTGATTGACAATATATATTGTATAAATCTGAACACATACTTTTTTATTACCTAAACAAGCATGCTATCATTTTTCTCATGTTTTGATACATTTATATGATTATATGGATCCCATAGTTTAGAAATTGTATAAAACATCAATCCAACCTCAAAACAATTATAAAGATTTCCAGCGACATCATTTGACTTAAACCTTTCACATTTGATCGGTAGATCAAAAAGACCAAAAATAGGTGATTCTAGTGTTATGTGTTAGTAACTAAGATTAATAAAGGATTGAAAAGGTTAAGGATGAGGCTTGGAGGTAATTGATTTGGTTTTTGGACTTGAATTGCATGAAAATAGGTCTCGTATTTGATATCGTGATCAAACTGACTAATTGATGTTAAATTGATTGAGTTGGATGAATGGATGACTGACTGGCCCGGGTTTTCATGGCATAAAGTGCGAATCAAGATCCGTGAATTGGTGATAATTGGTGTTAGTTTTGATTGAATTGAGTGAGAAAAAAGAGTTCAAAAGCTTAAGAAATGATGTGTTAGGAATCGTGTACGTACGGAGTACTAATAAATTATGCGTATAACCAGATCAAATAGTGCGGAATCATATTTGAGTGGCAATCCAATTAGTGAGAACGACAACCCGATCGATATAACAATGAACTAAACATTAAGAATGAGTAGGGATCGATCAAGATCGAACTATGAAGTTGGAATGGCTGTTCTGGACGCTCTGGATGGCTAGGGTTTTTGTGTATTCGAAGTATCTCTGAAAATGTTCTGTTTTCCACAAATTAAGTGGTATTTATAGGTTAGTAGTTTTCATTCGTACGACTGAACCATTGGGATGGTCCAGTCGTGCAACTAGCTCATGCGATTGATTTATACGCACGACTGAAGGGACTTAGTCAATGTTATGTCTCAATCGTACGACTGATCCAGTCTCCTGGTTCAGTCGTGCGACTGGTCCATAAGTATGATATATTCATGCGTATGGTCCATAAGTATGGTCCATTAGCATGAATAATCACCCAACTAGGTTAAACACATTTCTCTCATTATTGACATAGAATTCTGTACAACAACCTTAAACCTATATAAATGTTCATACATAAGAATCAAAGATAAATAAACATCAATACATATATCATACTTCATTACATCATCATGTTACACATATGTAAAACATGAAAAATATTTACATTAAGCACATAAACTAGGAACACATGTATCAACAAACTCCCCCTTGGACCTAGTTTAGCCTATTGTCTAACATTCTTCACATGCTCTTCAAATTTCTTGTACTTCTCTTCTCTGGTGACTCCCACGTGTATCTCAAACGCGAAGCAAAGCCGTATAACATGTTGGAATTGAAGAGCTTGTACAATGTCTTGTGTGTCATATAATAGTGGCCACTTGTGTAAAGTGTAGACATCATCTACTGACAAGTTGGTAAGACACATTGGGTCAAATACCCTGATAGTCTCTATCTTTCCATCTTTATTAAACACTATGACGCTTCTCCCGTCCTCCAATCATAATACCATCATTTAAAGTGTGGAGTGAAATCCTGAGGCATTTCCCTTAATGGAATCTTTGATATTATGTGTGGGGGACTCCACTTTAACACTACCTTTGGTCTTCCAGAGATAGGATCAACTTCAGTCTTATGAATAAAACGTTTAGGTTGTTGAGGCTTAAAGTTGACCCATCTCTTGTGGTATTCTTTCTTTAGAGCTGTCTCAAACCAACCCGACATCTTCCTTGGGTTGGCATACAAAAGATCTAAATTTGCCAATCTATGAAGCTCTAAACCGGGAAGAGTCTTCAGATCATGTGGATATCTTAAGTAATCAATCCCTTTTTCTCTCTTTATAGCATAAACATTTAAGTCTTCAAAATATGCCCACTCTATAATTTTGCCCGACACTTTCTGATGTCTTTGACTCTGTAAGTTTGGTGTAGGCATTTTGCTTTGGGGGTGCGCATTGGGCTTTCATTTCAACAAAACATGCTGCCCATTCAGCTTTCTTAAAATCAACATTTGCATCTGAAGCTTGGGCTGTACTTTCATCTTTTCTTTTTCTTTCTCCATCTCCTCTAACATATCAAAAGTATCATTGCCAAATGTTTGACCGTAGTTGGGGATAGCGTTGCCCTCAAGGTGAATGTACTCAGGATAGTGATCTGCTGTCACATCTTCAATCTCTATTTTTTTGACATCCTGTAGCTCCTCATCACTTAGAACATCGACTTCAGGAGCATCTTAACTAGCTCATCTGGATTCAGTCGGAATATGTCAGCTAGCTGCTCGTCAGTTAGGTCGTGGATGATCTCTCCTTCCTCAGGAGTGTAGTTCATAGATCGGCTTACGATCCCTTGCAAATCAAGAATCATAGTGAGTTGAGTCTTGATTTGTTGAAGGGGGACAACATGATATTCATCTGGCTGTTGAGCTTCATCTGTTTGATTGAACATTCAATACATCACACATAAATCATTAATCAAGACACTGAAACATAAATAATCATTAATTATATTAATGTAATACACAATTCAAGTACAAAAGTTTCAAATACATAAACATCTAATCATTACTTTTGCTTTGATCAGTTGTCTCTTCGGCTTGAGGAGCTGAGGACGAGGCTCCTTGATCCTGATTTCGCTTGGTGCGCCTCTACTTTGCTGATGCACTTAAGGCTAATGCAGCACCATCACCTTCTTGATCATCATCATCATCTTTATCATCCTATTACCTTTTCCACTCGGTCCTGCTTCTTCATCATCATCTTCTTCTTCAGATTCATCTTTAGTGAGCTCATCTTCATCATCCTCATCATCACCATCTTTAATCATTAAAGGCTGACTCTTAGATCCCTTCAGCTTTAACAAAATCTTTTTATTTTGTTTCTCCAATCCCACAATCCTCTTTACCGAGGCCAACACCAACTCGTTTTGACTCTCTAGTGCATGGTGGGCTCGGCCTAAAGCTCTCTCTTACTATGCATTCTTCTCACTGAGCTGAGCTATTTGCTTGGTATGAGCTGCATTTACCGCCATCAGCTGGTTCATCTGAGTAGCTCTTAGATCATCAGTTGCGATCCGCTATAGCACGATATGGTTTAGGCTAAGCAGCTGTTCTTATAAACCGACCGTGGGTAGAGTAGAGCCATGTGTCATTAGGGATTGGGTGGATGTACCGACTTGTTGAGTGGTGGTAGTGGTGGTGGATGTGGTGAAGATGGGAGGTTGAATGGGAGTGGGTTGTGGTGTAAGTGTGTTGGGTATTGTGGGTGAGGTGGAGGTAGGTGTATAAGTGGTGGTGATGGTGCCTGTGGATGTAACAGTGAGAGTGGGTGCTGTGGTAGTAGTGGCTATGGTAGTGGTGGTGGCTATGGTAGTGGTGGTGGTTGTAGTTATTAGGGCGATCATCTGCCTCTTGCTCTTTTTCCGTGGGGTTGGACCATCTTTTTCTTCCTTGAGCCTTTGACAATAGGAGATCCCCTTGAGCTGATAGGCTGGTAAGGTGTGTAAGTGGGATCAGTGACCTTAGGATCATCACCTGTAGTACCAGCTAGGCATCCACCAACCACCTATTTTCCCTTCTTAGTAGCCACAACCCAGCTCCCAACTGTCCTGGTGAGAGGCTCATCATCAGACACCTCCTCTTCATCTATTAAAAAGTACTGGTGGAAAGCAGCTTGCTTAGATCCACCAGGAGCAGCTGCAAGATTGTGAGGAGGTGGTGGAGATATATTAGACATGTCAGTGGCCCATTTAATGACTGGGGCCAGCATCTCCACCACCTTGACCATCATCATGGTCGTCATCATCGTCGTCTTCTTCATCGGTGGGTACAGCTGGAGACCAAAGTCTGAAGATCAACAGCTGAAGACTAAAGTACTGAAGACTTCAATAGATGAAGACCAAAGTCTGAAGATCAACAGCTGAAGACTAAAGTACTGAAGATCAACAGCTAAAGTACAAAGACTGAAGACAACATCTGAAGACATCAACTGATGATAACAACTGAAGTACAAGAAGTCCAAGTACTGAAGCCTTCAGAGTTTGTCACAACAGCTGAAGAAGCATTCTTCAGTTGTTGTGATGGTTTCCTTTCAGTAGTTCTCTTTTCTATTTCAGTACTTGTAAAATGATTGAAGAGCATGTTCTTCAGTCGTTGTTTCAGTAGTTTCTTTTCAGTAGTTGTAGTGATAATTAACACTTGGTATTTTTGTAAGAAGATGTCAGCTGTTTGACATCTTCAGTTGTTGTGTTAACTTTCAGTAGTTAAATAACAGTTAGATGTCACTGTCAGCTGACGCCAGCTTCCCTTATAAAAGGAAAGATGACCTAATTGTAACTGTGTGCGAAAGCCATCCGAAGCGTGTATTGAATGAATATATTCCTTTTGGCAGAAATTCTCTCTCTATAACGAACACTGTTTCATTGATAAATTTCATGTGTTCTTGTTTAAATTTGTTAATTCGTGGGCTCATTCCGCTGCAAATCCAATCTAATTGATCAAACTAGATGCTGAGATCCTAACAAAAGTCATCACCTGTACTCTTCAGTACATCTCTTTCCTTATTCCTAAGCGTATGTCAGCCTTGATTTTACTGAGAATACGTTGTAGGGTGTTCACTGACATGGGACCAACCTGCCTACCTCAGAAGCCATTGGCTCTGAGATAATCTTTCATCCAGGTTTTATCACCCATTTTCTTCATGGTAGCATGCTGAGCTTCATCTTCCTTCTTCTTCTTCTTCTTCTTCTTCTTCTTCTTCTCTCTTTAGTATCTCCCTGGAGGCCCTTTTTCTTTCTTTCTCCATTTGATCCTGTTCTTTGTTTACAAGCCACGACATCATAACATTGTTGTGAGGAGCAAGTTCCTCAGAGAAAATCCTCTCGAGCTCAGGAAAGTTATCCTTTCGCCCCTAAGCTATTGGTCACCTTCCTTCTTCTATCTCAAGTATTCTTCTTCTAAGGCCAACCTTTTTATGTCTTCTTGTTCTCTCATTAGTAGTGTTGCCTTCTCCAGCTCCATCAGCTCCTTAAGAGGTAAGAGGAGCACATCTTCTTTTGGAGCTCCCAACATGGCAAGGCTATCAATTACCTCCACCATTTTATAATTTCTGACAGCTCCTTATTGGCTACATCTACTTTGCTACTTGCAGTTAGTAGTTTCCCAGGTAGGAGTCTTCCTTTCCTTTTTAACTTTTCCAACCTTTCCTCCTCTAGAATTTCTTCCATAGTCAGCTTCTTCTTGCCTTTAACATCTTCGCAAGCTTTAGACTTTGGAGGTTCTTGGGCAAAGGATTCAGGTTGGTGGGTGGTGACTAGAGCATGGGATGATGATGGTGTTTGAGTGATGGGTAACTTGAAAAAGTCCTTACTATTCACCTCAGATGCTAGTTCGAGAATCACATCTATGATGATAAGATCATCAGACAGGGAGTATGGCCCTTCCGCTACATCCATCTTAGCTTCAAAAGATTGAAATGTTCTTTTGCAGCTTTGACTTTAGCTTCAAAAATCTGTGGGAATACACTATCTGTCCCAATTGTTTTGGTTACTGGACCAGTAGTTTCCATATCCCCTTCAAAATCAATCTCAGGTTCAATGTGGACCTTTGGTTGATCAACTCCCCAAACAATGGTAGAAGGTGTAGTCAACCTTTGAAGCTCTTCAACCCCAAAGTAAACAACAACAACATCTGCACTTGGCTGCCTCATTCAAGATCCTATTAAGAACACGGTTAAAAACCTATTTATATTTTTTAGCATCCTTGGGTCCACTTGGAGGATGATTGGAGGAGGTGTAGGGAAAATGTTTGATTGCTGAGTAGAATATCTAGAAGAGAGTGTTGAAAGAGCTTAGCTTGTAGACACCATGTGTGTTTGCCTCTGAATTTTCTCCCCCTTTTGTAGCATCATCTTAAGAGCTAGATAAGCTAGAGGAATAAGTCAATAAGACCTAAATTAGTACATGCCTAATAGATCTCTCAGTCTGTTTCTTCACTAACCCTGAATTCAAGGTTTGAGACTTTAGTGAGTATGTCGTTTATGGAGAGTTGTAGACTTCCCTCATCTTGCTGAGAAGAATCATAGGGATATGATGTACCATACCATGTATGTTCATCCTGACCACCAGTAGTGGTTTCGTGGCTCCTTAGTTTCTCATGCATAATGATGTCTCTTGTAGAGTCATCAGGAAGCATGGTTACCATAGATTCAGTCTCAGCAATAGGACCACTGTCCTGAGGGCCCAATGAGGAACTTGTAGTAGTGGCAGCTGAATCAACATGAGTCCCATCCACTCAAGTGGGACTCACCTCAGTTTGGCTCTACTAATATGGGCTAGAGAGTAGAGGTCTTTTTAGGCTCAGTTGATCCTTAAAAATGTGTTGTGGATCAACCTCATAGCCTTGAAGAGGCATGATATCTTCATTAGAACCTATTAATTGGTCGATAAAGGATATACAAATTATACCTAATGACCTGGGACCTTGATCGATGTCTTTTGGCATTGAGCCTATGGTGGGACTCTCCCATTTTGGGTACTTAGGCGAGTATGGAGACTCACCTTGAGGGTTTTTGGCTAGGGTTTCAGGCTAATGGGATTGAGACTGAGGAGACTCAATGCCCATATTCAGGTCAATAGTGAAGGAAGGTAAGGCCGCAAACTGAGTGGGAGCCCATGTTTCCACTCTAGCCTTTTTGGGTAGAATAGGGGGTAACTTATTCAATTAGAGGAGATTGAACAAGGGTTCATTTGAAAGTCTCCTACTAAGTGAGATTGATAAGGTGAGAAGGTAGATTTGGCATGTTGAGGTCAATCCAAATGTTGCCCTATAATTCTTCAATATGGTTTGAATAAATAGTGGGGTTAACAGTCAGAACGGTGTAATAGGTAGATTGGGTGAGAAAGGAGATGATATCTGAGAAGTCAGCCTCCTTGGATGAGTCAAGCGTATGACATGGTTATGCTAAAGGTTAAGCTCCATTATAGAGTAAGGTCAGAGGAAACAAGTTTGATGTAGGGTAGATTGAAGATGAAGAAAGTTTTAGGCAGGAAAATTGGTAAAAAGATTAAAGTGCTAAGTTGGAAGTATTTAAATGGGTGGAAATGGCGGATGGATAAGGTGAAAAGATGATTTCGGGTGAGATGTGATAGGGGCAGTAAGATTAAAATCATTTAAAATATTCCGACCTCATTAATAAAATTTTTTCTTTTTACAGTGTGGGGCCCAAAAGTTTCTGTTGAATAGTAGTTTGAAGTAGTTTTCAAAGCAGATAGACTAATCAATGTATATCATCCTAATAGCTATAATTAGATACTTAAATCTTTGTTCATCAAATGCTTTGATTAACTATTCAGCATATTGTTCATTTGAATCAACTTTATTTGGTTTAATCAGATTTTTCCATGAATATCTCTAATGAAATGATACCTAAGGGTAGTTTCTTAAGAGAAACTGGTTCCTATATGGATAAAGTAGACAACCCATCCCTATGTATGAGCAAAGCTCCATCCACATCAACCTCTAGCTTCACAATGTTTCCTAGTTACAGAGGAGTCTCTTTCTTCTTTCTCTTTTCTCTTTTGGCAATGATTTGGTCATATGCCATTTTCAGTATTTTAATACACTTTAAGAAGAAGTGCATGTCTTCTTCTCCTAGCTTGTTGTTATTTCTTTGAAGTGTCTGGTGTAGATGTAGTGGATGTATGATTCATCAAGTAGCCTTACCTCATATCCACTAAATAGTCTAACTTCTACACCTTCCTTTCCTCCCCATTTTCTCTCAATTACTAGTTCATAAGCCTTTTCATCATAATAAACATTGGAAATTGGTATGGAGGAATGAGTTCCAGACACAATCTTTCTCTTCAATGACTTAGTTGGTTTCACTTTAAGTTCTGGAAACACAACTTCCTCTGGTTGTTTAGTCCTTTTTTTCAAATTGGTTGATAAAGGATCTATCTTTCCTCATACAGATTGCCTTTAGAGATTTGAAGTTGTCAGTTCTTTTGAACATTCTGAGTATCTCTTCAAACTCATACCCTTTGAACATAGCCTTATGATTTATTAGTTCTAAATTGCCTAGTTCCTTCAAGTCATGAATTTCTAGGGCATTTACAAGAGCAGATTAATTTGTAAGAATTGAACCAGTCCTGAGATCCTTTTGACCATGAACATATTTCAGTGACTACCATACTTCCAAGCAATAATTTTTTGATAAGTCTTGCCTTTGGGAGTAGACACACGTTTAATCATCTCTTGAGTGGTTAGACCTTGTTGAAGTTTCAATTATGAAGGCTCTATAAACCGCTCAGGATATCTATGTAAAATAGGTGCCAAAGAGTCATGATCTTTATGGGTGAGCTGCATATCTTGAGCTGACACTCTGGTTCAAGGCTTTTTACCGGTAATCTCTTCTTCCAAGTTCTTAAGCCTTTCTTTCTTCTCATTGTTCAACCTAAGGATGGCAGCCCTTATGAAATTGGTCTTCATGTTTCCAAGCTTTCTCTTTATGAACCCTTGACTAGAGAGATAATCCTTCATTTCCCTATTAGACATGTTATAAGGATCAGGATATAAGGAATGAGGAGTAGAAGTTTGCTTTTCATGGATGATAATTTGGGAACAAAAGCTTTAGGAGAAAGAGTCTTCTCTTACTCAGTCTCAAATGTGGGGTTGAGCTTGTTTAATTTCTATTCTTTTGCCTTCATTCCCTTATAGGTCATACCAAACACTTCATCTGGCTCATATCCATGATTGATTAGGAACATGGCTTTCACCATAAAATCATCAGTTTGTGCCTTTTCAACCATTTCTTGCACATATTTTTCTTCCTGCATCGGGCTATCAACTGCTATTGGTTCACCAACCACATAGCCACGCTAAATTTCACCTTCTTCAAGGTCTACAAAGTCAGTCTTGTTTTTCAGTTGAGCTTCAGCCTATTCATGTTCTTCTAAAAATGCAGCAATAGCTGCAAGGCTTCTAGGATCATCCTTTTTACGTTTCTTGCTTGGTTCTTCTTGTACTATTGGTTGTTTTCCCTTAGCTTTCTCTATTAATTACTTCCTCCTCCTAGTATATGTCTGCATTGATGGACCAAAAGAGGTTTCAGGCTATTTAGCTTCTTGGGGCAATTTTTCAGCCTTGGTTGTTTTGGTTCATGAATGGCAGCAGCTGATTCTTCTTTTTCTTGTTGCTCTTCACATAGTCTTTTAATCAGCTTTTTTTCTTTAGTGAGTGATATAGCAGGCACTAGTTACATGCTCAATTCCTTCTCAAGAGGGACGAAAGGTTGAGGAATAACAACTATACGTTCAGCAACAATCCTCTGTTCAAATATGAAGTCCCAAAAGTCATCAGCAATGATAAGTTCTTCAGCTATAAAACTATCTAGAGCTTTAATCATGTCACCGAATTCATCCACTTCAGTGTGAATATCAACTGTTTTCTCTGAGCAAACGACCATTTCCAAGCTAGACTCATCATGTTTGGTCTCGCTTGTTTATTCTCCCTTTTTAGTTTCAATGAATCTCATCCTCTTTGAAGGAGAAGAGTCATCACTACTCTCTCCTGATGAGCTCTCAGAAATAGCTTCTTTCTCACTAACACCAGTTCTTTTCTCATCATCTTTCTCATTTCTGCTTCAGCTCCCTTTTGATTTCAACCAGCATTTCCAGCTCAGATACTCTTTTGTTTAGGCTTTCAATCTGGTTCTGCAAGTTGATAATGATGTCAGCATGTTCTACAATCAATTCTTCTTACTCTTCCATACCAATTGTCTGTATGGCTAAAGGGTCCACATGACCACTTATTTCATCTTGGATTGTTGAAGAGCAGCTTTAAAATTTTCAATCCTTTTTTTTCTTTTCTGCCTCATATCTTTCCTTCATCTCTTTCAACTCATTCTCCTTCTCATCATGCTCAAGAAGTCTGTCTTGAATAATGCTAGATCTTCTGTTGAGTAATCTTTCCATCATGGCTACCTTTTGCATAAGTTCTGAAATTAACTCATCCTTCTCATCTAGTTTGTTGACTCCAGATTTTACATAACTTTCTGAAGGAGCAGCCTCAGAAGTGACTTTCTTTACATGCATTTGGCTTGGGTGATCCTCCTCATCAGATGATGATTTGAATTTCTCTGAGGAGCTTGTAGAATCACCAAAATCAAGAGGCTCAATAGTAATGGGATATGGTTGAGTAGATAATATGGGTGAATGATGGATAGGAGATATTTATGGACAAGTGATGGGTTGTGCTTGAGGTGATAGGATTAGTGATCTGTGAGGTGATGGTACTAGTGTCCTTTGGGGAAATGGTATTGGTGAGGGTACCAATAGTGATGCCATATCAATATCATGAACATGAGGTTTAGTGTGAAGATCATCCCTACATGCACTTGGGTGACACTAACCTTTGACCTTTTTCTCTTTCTCCAACATGCTCATCATTAGTTTGCTGATCATGAGCAACTAGTTTTCTTCTTAAATTAGCTCATCAGTAGGAGCCTCCTGTTCTTCAATTTGTTCTTCAAGATTGATCTGTTGAAGCATCCAGGTTTTAGTATATGTTTGCCTTCATATCCTCCTTCATAACCACTGTTGGCAAAGAGAGTAGTGATTTCATTATCTTCAAGCTCAAGTGGTGTGTTTGCATCATCACCGAACTGTAGACACTATCTCATGGTTTTTTCAGTGATGGTTAGTGAATGATCATCATTGATTCTCCTGGCAGAGTCTTCTCACCATCTACATGTGTCACTACAGCAGTACTCTAGAAAGACCTTATGAATCTCTCATAAATAACAAGACCAACTGTGATGGCATCAGCTACTCTTGTAGTAGAAATGAATCTGATCATATCTCTAAGACCTTCTGCCTCAGGTACATCAGGGTCAAGATAACCATTGACATTATGGATCTTGCTCCAAGTAAGATTAGCCATGTACCTGCATTAGAGGCATATGAGTTAGATTGATGAAAATATATAAGTTATACATTATGCAAGATTAATCAGTTTGACTTTTGATGGTCAAAGATGAATGTTTGAAGGTACTATTTTATAGGAATAACTTCAAATTGTGATGTTATCAAGAATAATCACTATTGTTTCGTTTTTCATGTTTGAAGAGATGATTTTTTGATGTTGTTAACCTTATTTAGATTTTATTTCAATATTTGATTTCAACATTTCCAATTTCATCATGCTTTGTTCATATGATGAACATGACTTTGAAGTTTCCTTGTTGAGTGGTATTCTTCTTAGTTTTCCTGCTCATTGAAGTCGAAAATGATCATCTTTTCTTAGAACAAATCTAATTTTGAGTGTTCTTTATCAACTAGGGTTCTAAGTTCATTATCAGTCCAAATGTCCAATATTTTAGGTTAAAGAATTTGAATAATTTCACCTTTTGTTTGATACTAATTTGTGTAGAATCAAAGATAAGGACAAAATAGATGAATATAACTAAGATCACAGATTGTTAAAGATGATGATGATGATGAAGATGAACAACGTGTTTTTCGCTCGTCGCACATTAGAGTTTCTCAAATTTGAAAAGTATTAAATGTCCTTTTGAACTTGATTTAAATAGCCAAACAATAGCTATTACAAGTTTTTACTAGTTTCAGAAAAATTGCGGTTAGAATTTTATTTACACTGTAGCAAATGCGGAAAGTTTTAGACATCCATATTTATTTATTGTTGTAAATGCTATTGGACCCTGAAAGGATTATGCATGCCAATTCAATTGGTGAGTTGATGGTTGTTCTACTGGAATTCCCATAAGTCCAAGTGTCAATAGGAATGAAGATCCTGCAATAGAAGAACAAATATTGGCTTACCGTATTTGTAATGTGAAAGGCAAAGAACAAATGCTGACAAGTGTTTGTTCTTCTGCATTAACAAATGCAGAAGACAAGAAGAAATGCGGACAAGATTTTGTTCATCCACATTTGCCAATGCGGATGACTAGACAAGAATACGAAGAAGTATTTGTTCATCTGCATTACCCAATGCAGATGACCAACATACTAATGCGGAAGACCAAGTGAAGAAATGCTTAACAAGTCCGTCTCATCTGCATTTGGCAATGCGGATGAACAAGAAGAAATGCTAATGTAGACTTAGACTAGTTCTGATGTATAGGTCAGGGGTAGTTTAGTCATTTTATAAAAAAAGGCAATTTGTCTGCCTATAAATAGAAATAGAAATCCCCATACCTAAGGTGACACATCATAGACAATTAGAATATTTTGTATTGCTTATTCTCTAGGTGCATTATTACTGTTCTTGCTAAAACCCTAGCATTTATTGTAATCAATCACCTTCATCAATGTAAACCCGGTTATTCATTTAAAGTTAGTAAATAAAGAATTAAGTGAATAAAAAGAAAGAAAATATATTTTACCCATGTTGAGGGGTAAAAAGTGTCAAAAGGAAAAAAAGGTTTGAACAAGTGGGTGTAAAAGGTGATGGTCGCCCATCACTCACTCTACACCAACAAAATTTGGATCTTGTTACAGAGAGAAAGAAAGGGAGCTGAAATTTCTAGATTTTGAAGAACAAGAGCTGAAAAGTTCGAATTCAAGGTAAGAATTCATGTGTTTAAGGTCTTCTTGACTTGTTTCATCCTCGGTTGTGTGCTTATCTATGTTGTGTGTGTGTTCAGGTGTGTGCTTTGGTGGGCTTTAATTGTTTGAGCTCAATTTGCAAACGGGTTTGAAGAAGTCTTACCCAAAGAGCTGCAAAGGTGAGTTCTCGAACTCTTCTTATATACATTTTAACTGATTTTGGGGCTAGAAATTCATGAATGTATGTTTTTATAAAACTGGGTTTCATGCCCGTACGTATGAATGTGCGTTTGTTGCTGTTATGGTGTGATTTTGGACTACGTTCATGCTTGATGATGTTATGGTTGTGTTCCTAAGGCTTAGAATGTATGATTTAAGGTTAGAACATGATAGATGAGGTTTGGGGACTAAATCTGATGTTAAGTGTGCCCTAGGCTGCTCATACGCCCAACAGTAGTTCATATGCATAAGTTTAGAAAAAAAACTATTTAAGTGTGAACAAATGCGGATAAGGAAATGCGGATGAGTAAGAAATACAGATGAGAAAGTCAATGCAGATGAGAAAGTCAATGTGCATGAGAAAGTCAATGCGAATGAGAAAGTCAATGCGGACGAGTAAGTCATGCGAATGAACAAATGCGTAAGAGTAAGTTCATGCGACTGAACAAATGCGGATGAACAAAGTTAATGCGGATGAACAAACGCGGATGACTAAGTTCATGCGACTAAACAAATGCAGATGAACAAAGTAAATGCGGATGAACAAATGCTGATGAGTAAGTTCATGCGACTGAATAAATGCAGATGAACAAAGTTAATGCGGATGAACAAACACGGATGGGCATTGAAAAATGCGGATGAGTAAAGTCAATGAGGATGAACAAATGCGGATAAGCATTGAAAAATGTGGATGAGTAAAAGAAATGCGGATTAACAAAAAGGGAAATGTGGATGAACACTTAGAAAATTTTCTGACTTTTTGGGGACAAATTGAATTGTATGCTTTGACCTGGGAGGTTGTGGGGGGTTCATGTAAGTTGACTTTTGAAGTCATAGATGATGTGATGGGCATAGTATGATAATAAGATGTGATGTATGTGCAGGATTGTTTAAGGGTTTGAACACAATTACAACACAACAACACAAAGAGGAGAATATCTAAACTCTAATCAAACAATAAACTGGGTTAACCAAAAATGATACAAAGAACACAAGTAAAGCAAGAGACGGAACAGGAGAATATGGTTTTCAAGGATGCAGTATATTGCTTTCTCAAGTTCTTTTACAAGTGTTACAAAGTATGTTAAAGATACAAGAAAATTGAAATACTTATACTACAACCTACAGCCGGCTATACTATGAAAGCCAGCTGGATACAATTGACTAGACACTAACAAAATCAATTGTAGAATCAAAAGGCATATCTGCCTTTTGACCTTGTGACTATGACATGCCATAGCTCACATCCTTATACATTACAAAAAGGATAAAGTACATAAAGTTGAAAGTTTCAGACTCATGACCTCAATGTACAGTTACCAAAAGCATGGACCTTTTCACCAACTCTTGTAAGTTGGTGACTTATCAGAGATGCAGCGGAAAAGGTGCTTTATGGAACAGTACATCAGATAAAGCATGTGTACTAAAAGTCTTCGGAAGAAATCTGTCTTCATAGGGTGAAGCTTCGGAAGACTTTGTCTCTTGAAGCTTCGGAAGACTTCATGTTTGGCTTCGGAAGATATTGGTATTGGCTTCGGAAGATATTACACTTAGAATGTTTTCTAATGTATTGTGTAAAACTTCTGAAGCATTCTTCACTTCAGTACTTAGTGCATGTTGCTGAGACACTTTGGATGTTTTGGGTTGCATCAGACTTAAGGAATCCTTACAAACTCCCCCTAGGCTGATGCTACCAAATAACTTTGAAGATCTTCAGATGTTGGTAGTCTTCAGTACAATCAAGACCATTCCTTTCTTCATTTGGTGGTCAGGATCATAAAGACTCTCATAGTATCTTCTCATTTCAAAGAGATCATGCAGCGGTAAGTTGATTATGTCTTGCCAGGAGTAGACATTCTCAACACCTTGATCTCTGACAACATGCCATCTTTCTGGATTGGTAGAATAAGTCCAGAACAAGATAGGTGTCTCAGTTGCTAGAGGAGCCACTTGCATAGGAGTTGATTGGGTTGCCTCATCATGCACTTCCTCAGGTTGATCTGATTCAGCCTGGGGTGCAGAGGTAGATGGCTTTGGCTTCTTCTTTGGTTTAGAAGCCATTTTCTTCTTCCTCTTTAAAGTCTTTAACTGAGAAGACTGGTCTGCAGCACCATGTTGATCATCAGTGTCTTTCTCAGTTGGGTGTTCCTCCCTCACAGGTTTAAAAGGAGAGGGAGTTTGACCCCGTCTTGGATCAGAAGATGAAGTTTGCTGAGGCTCAGCTGGAGGTTCTGGTTCAGGTGTCTCTGGTTGTTCAAACTTGACCTCCACTTCAGGTGGGACTTGACTTGGAAGAGAGTGCAAGTCAATCAATTCACCACTTTTAATCTTCTGCTTGATCACCCTTATATGCTCATCCATTGTAGATAGAGACATGGGACCAAGTCTCCTTCCGGAGAATCCATATGACTTCAAGAAGCTCATCATTCTTTGTCTGTCAGCAGACTTCTTTGCATTCTTTTGAATGATGGCTCTTGACTTTGCAGCTTCTTCCCTTAGCTTCCTTTTGGTTGTTTTTCTTTCTTTGACTAGCTCAAGCTCAAGTTGCTTTAAGTACTCGAACTCAATGAAGTCATAGGACAGGGGAAGAAGTGCATTTGCCTGATAGAAGCCTGTGGCACTCAGGTAGTTTATCATTTTGATTCTATCCTCTTCTTTATCTACCTGAGGTTCTTGTGGAGCCACATCTTCCTGTGCAGGACTTTCTTGAACTGGAGAGAGAGTGGGAGTATGCTTGTAAAGTCTTTTCTGTCTCTTCTCCTCTTTGAATTGGAGAAGTAACCTTGCATCTTCTTTCTCCTTTATCTCTCTGACACTTCCATGTCAGCCAGCTCATTCAACTCTTCTAAGGGGAGGGAGATGATTTCATCAACATCATAGTTCCTGGTCTATAAATAGGTAATCCTGACTGCCCTTAACTCATCATCTTTAGTATTTGGTCTGGGGGCAGCCCTGATTGCAGCTTGCATGAATTTAGATGACCCAGAAGAACTTTCTCCCCTTAGCTTCCTTTTCTCTCTCTCTCTCTTCCTCCTCAATTTCCTCAGGAGTCATTATCTTTTTCCCTTTGTCACCAACAGACCTTTGTGACTCAGGGTGGATGAGGCTTGGCCTTCATTGCTTGGTGTAGCTTCCATGCTCTGGCCAGAGAGAGGCTGAGAAACACCTTCACCAGCAGGTGTCTCAGTTGGAGTTTGGACCTCTGCAGCAGTTGTTGATGGTGAGACAAGGGTCTCAGGTTCTGCCACTGGGCCTTCAGCCAAGGTTTCCCCTATGAACTAATCTTAAGGTCCACCTCAACATCCAGTTGACCGATGACATTGCCTGATTGCCTAAGTCTCCTTCTTAGAGAGAACTCTGCAAGGATCCTGTCTTGGATTCTTGAGCCAGCCTGTCAGCTTGTCTAGATTTGCATGGATTGACAAGTGGCATGTTGACTAAATCCAGTCTTTCATAGAAGCTCAGGCTTTGGAACTGAAAGACTTCTTGTTGGCCTTGAACTCTGTGAAGTATAAGGGCTCTTCTGTCCTCATCATACCTCCACCTTATGATGTAGTTGCCAGTTCCTTGTGGTGGAGATGAGACAGCCCTTGGTATACCTTCCTCAAAGAGACTCCTGATGATTGAGTCTATAGAGTCCACATTAATGTGAATTTGAGGAAGTTGATGAGAATGCACAACAACAAGTGAGGATGGTGAGTCCTCTATGTCCATTCTCTTTGAAGAACTCCCAGGTTCTGTGATTGTAATAACTTTCTCCCCCTTTTTGGTAGCATCACCTACTTGCATAGGCGAGCTGGAGGATAAGTCAATCACTTCCACAGGTTCTTGTGTTCCTGGTTGAGCTCTCCTTAAAGGTCTCCCAGCTAGTTTTTCCTTTAGATATGAAATCTGAAGTTGCTAATCATTGACCCTGTTTTGTAAGGTAGTCACCTGAGATTCCAAGTGGCTAACCTTAGAGACTAAATAGGTGCATGTTTTGACAATTTCTGCACCTTTAGTCTCAGATTCCCCATCTTCATCAAAAGAATCACAGGGGGATGAGATGATTGGACCAAAGTCCTCTCGCTCACCACCAGCTTGAGTTTCTTGGCTGCTGGTTTTCCTCTGCTCACTGGCAGCCTCAGTTGAGATGCCAGAGGGCTGAGTTGGCATGGTTGAGGTCTTAAGGATGTAATCACTTTCAAAAGTGAGAGCCTCTCCATATGGACATCCTGAACAGGTTCAGAAGTGTCCACCTCAGTAATAGGTGACTGATGTGGGATAGACTGAGGAGAGTCAGAGGTACTCATCTCTTTGAGTAGGGGATGGGAAGAGAGACTCATGGTACTCACTGAATCCTAAGTCTTCATCAGTATAGAAGGATAGGGTGGGAATTGGTTGGTTGAGATCCAAGGCTGGGGATGGTAGCTGTCCCCTGAAGGTTGTTCACTTGAGTGTTGAGACTCAGAGTGAGAGCTTAAGGCTGTTGGGCTAGTGAGCTCATCAGTGTGAGCATGAGGAACCTTATCACTGATTCTTGAAACAATGGGAGTGGTCTGCTCCTCAGAAGAAGTGGGAGCTCCAGTATCCACTTCTTCCTGTATTGGTGAGTATATGGGGGCCTCCACAGACTGAATAGTCTGAGCAGGGGTTCGTTGGATTTTCTTTGGTAGGTGATGGATATTTGAGGTTGTTTAGAGGGTGGAGAGCAGTAGGTGTGGGGTCAACACTAGCTTGGACTGCTAGGTTTTCAACTTGAGCAATGAGCTCTAACATTTTTGGGACTAGGGTTGTTTCTACCCCTGAGAAGCCTACAGTTGGCTTCTTCATTATTTTAAAGATGCCGGGCTTCATCTGTCCCAATTTAAGAATTTACATGTTCCCTCAACTGTGAGCCCAGTTCACAGTTGAGAATGTGTTGAACATATCTAGGAAACATGTAGTATTCTAAGGAGTCTAAGTTTGCAAGTAAATTAGTATAAACAAATTGTGAATACCTGAACTTGACCCCCTGAATCATTCCATGAACTATAAAGGAGAGATCCTCAGGAATCTGGTCCCATCCACCATGCTTGTTTGATAAGCTGTGGATAACCACATGGAGCAGGTATTTCCACTGGGATGAGACCTTCCCTTTCCTGAAGGTCTTTACAGAGAAATCTCCTTCATAGCCCATCTGCTCGAAGGAATGATTAACCACTTCCTTTGGGAAGAACACTTCACCTCCTTCATCATCAGCTGAAGATGTCGGTTGATGATGGCCGGAGTGATGAAGATTGTTCTCCCTGCACTGTGGCAGACAGTGCCTTCTCCCCATCCATAATGACCTCTTGGCAGGTCTTCCAGAATTCAAGCAAGTGATCCTCATATAGAGTAGGATCAATGGTTAGGGAGGTGAAGTAGTGAGACAAAGACAAGAAACGGCAAACCTCTGAGAAATGAGGATCTTTGTCAGAGCATAACAGAGCAACTGATGTGTTGTCTGTGTAGCTGCATGGCAAAGTTAGGATCATTTCTGGAGCAAGGTCAGCCATTGTGAGGTAGCTCAGAGATGAAGAGAAAAAATGGGAAAGAAATTTCAGAGAGAAAGCTTTGGTTTTAGGTTTGGAAGAAAAGCAGATGATAGAAGAGGGGGAAACCGTTGGGTTTATATGAGAGAGAAGGATTTCAGATAAAGTTTAATGAAAGAGGATAAACTTTGAAATCCGTATGTCGGTCCCACCTCTGAAAAAGTAGTTTACCTTTTTGCTCAAAAAGTAGTTTTCTTGGAATTCGAAAAGATTCCGAAAGTAATTTGTCTTCGGAAGTTTTGATTGAAAAAGCTTCCGAAGCTAAAATGGCTTCGGAAGAATTTTCCTGAGAGTCTTGAATATTTATGCTTCGGAAGAGAAATAAACTCTTGGATGCTTTGTATAAGAATGAACAAAGCTTCTGAAAGTAATTTTGCTTCGGAAGGAAAAAGTCCTTAAAAATGAATGTGTCTAAGTTAAGAATTTTAAGCTTCGGAAGATAAATTTTGACTTCTTCCGAAGGTAAAATCTCTTAGACAGTCATTTATTTTGAAGACATATTTTTCTTCCAAAGGTAAAACGTTATCTTCCGAAGTATCAGAAAATTTTCAAGAATCTAAGGAAAGTCTTCAAAAAAAGTTTTACATTCAAAGAAAACATGAGCTTATGAAAGTGATGAACTAGACAACTTAGGACACACATATTTTAAGAAGAAAAAATTAGAATTAGTTTTAAGAAAAAGTCTACTAAAGTTAATCATCCCAATAGCTGATATCAGATACTTAAATCTCTGTTCATCAAAATCTTTTGTGAACAAATCAGCATATTGTTCATCTGTGTGAACTTTGACTAGTTTAATTAAGCCCTTTTCATAGTTATCTCTTATTAAATGATACCTGATGTTGATGTGTTTGGTCCTTGAGTGCTGCATAGGGTTCTCAGTGATAGAGATAGCACTATTGTTGTCTATGTGGATAGGATTCTCTTTGAAGTTAAATCCATAGTCTAGCATGTGATTTTGAATCCAAAGCACTTGAGCACAGCAGCTTGTAGCAGTAATGTATTCAGCCTCAGCAGTTGATGCAGACACACAGGATTGTTTCTTGCGTTGCCATGAGACAATCCTTCCACCAAGGAATTGACATCCCCCAGATGTAGACTTTGCAATCATGTTGCAACCACCATAATCACTGTCTGTATAGGCATACAGATTGAAATTAGGATTCTTTGGATACCATAGACCAAGTGTTGAAGCACCTTTGAGGTATCTTAAAATCCTTTTCACAGTAATTAAGTGAGCATCTTAGGGTTTGCTTGATATCTTGCACAAATACATGTAGCAAACATGATATCAGGCTGCTAGCTGTAAGATACATAAGAGACCAATCATAGCCCTGTATAAGTGCTCATCACACACTCCCCCTCAAAATATGGACCAAGGGAGTGGTTTCTGGCTATGGGTGCTCTAGCAATCTTACAATCAGTCATGTTGAATCTCTTGAGTATATTGAACATACTTTGACTGACTTTGAAGATGCCATCTTCAACCTGCTTCACTTGAATTCCAGAAAGAAGTTGAGTTCTCCCATTGAACTCATTTCAAATCTGTCTTTCATCAGCTTTTCAAAGTCTTTGCAAAGCTTTGAATTGGTTGAACCAAAGATGATGTCATCCACATATACTTGAACTAGCAGAATGTCTTTTCCTTGTCCTTTGATGAAGAGAGTTCCATCTATAGTACCTCTCCTGTATCCATGTTTACAGAGATACTCAGACAGTGTCTCATACCACTTCCTGGGTGCCTGATGCAGCCCATAAAGAGCTTTGTCAAGCTTGCAGACATAATCAGGATGATCAGGATCTACAAAACCAGGTGGTTGTTTGACATAAACTCCTCATCAATCATTCCATATAAGAAAGCACACTTTACATCAAGTTGATAGACTTTGAATTTTGGATGCAGCAAATGCCAGGAATATCCTAACAGCTTCAGTCTTGCACAGGAGCAAAGACAATCAGTGTAATCAATCCTTTCTTCTTGTGTGTATCCTTGAACAACTAGTCTGCCTTGTTTTGATGATGATTCCTCTATCATCCTTCTTATTCCTAAAAACCATTTGGTTCCAATGGTAGTCTTCCCATGAGGAAGAGGACAAAGGTTCCAAACTTTCTGCCTTTTGAATTAAAGTAGCTCTTGTTGCATAGCTTCAACCCAACTTCCATCCTTTAGAGCCTCCTCAACTTTCTTTGGCTCTAACCGGGATAGAAAACAAGAGTGAAGACAAACATTTGCTTCATGGGTTTGCCCTCTTGTCTTTACCCCGGAGATAACATCTCTCAATGAGTTTGTGGTAGGATGAGACTGTGGATCCTTAGCTGAGGGATCACAGCAATTGCTGATAGATCCAAATTTGAGAAATTAGATCTGGTCTTGAAGATGATCCTCCACATTATCACACTTATCAAGATTAATTGATCCAATGAGTGTGTGACATCATTGATGTTGTCATCTATGGTATGGTTATTAGCATCAAGAAATTCTTGATCACTATCACCATCACCATTGTGTCTTCTGCTCTGCAATTGAGGTGTCTTATCTGGTTGAGAAGCCTCTGAGCTGGAATTTGAAGGCATGCCAGATGTATCAGCTGGATTTGTCATTGTTGTGCTGATAGAAACCTCATTTGCTGAAGTAGTTTCAACTGGAGCTGAAGTGTGTGAGTTGGAGGTCTCCTAGCTCAATCTTGGATCAGGATCACCTGTATTAAAATTTTTCTGCAGATCCTGAAACATGCTCACAAGATTTATTAAAATAGTTGGTAACTAAATCAAGATCAAATAGCAATCCGGACCAGAACCAGCCACACTGGGTGTGTGCTCATTGAAAGTCACATTGGCCCGACTCCTCAATAATTCTAGTGTCTGAGATTGTATACTCTATAAGCTTTAGCTTGGGAAGAGTATCCAATGAAGTGTCCATCGTCTGATTTCTCAGCAAACTTGGCAACTTGATCTTTGGTATTCAAGATGGTGCAGGGACATCCAAATGACCTGAGAAAACCAATGAAAGTTTCCCTCTTGTGCCAAAGTTCATAGGGAGTCTACCATGTGTCTTAACTACTAAAACTCTGTTTTGCACATAGCAAGCAGTATTAACTGCCTCTGCCCAGAAGGTGATAGGCAGTTTAGAGTCAGACAACATAGTTCTTGCAGCTTCAATAAGTGTCCTGTTCTCCTCTCAGCAACTCCGTTTGCTGAGGAGTCCTGGGGCACTGTATTGTCTTGTAATACCCTTTTCATCACAAAATGTATCAAGGATTGGTTCTTGAATTCAGTTCCTTGATCACATCTTATGTTTTGACCTTGTGATCACATTGATTCTCAATCTTTAAGATGAAATTCTTTAGAATCTTAGGAGTCTCATCTTTAGTTTCTAAGGAAGAAGACCCAAGTGAATCTTGTAAAATCATTTGTGATCACTAGACAGTATAAGGTCCTTCCTAAACTCATTACACTGGTGGGGCCAAAGAGATCATATGTAACAAGTGTAGGGTGTAGTGATGGAGTTCATTTCCTTAGGCTTATGGGATGCCTTATGTTGCTTCCCTTTCAGGCATGCAACACAATGATCATCACTTGTAAACTCTTTCTTTGGCATTCCAGTTACCAGATCATGCTTAATCAATTATATTCATGTTTTTTAAAGTTTACATGGCACATTCTTTTATGCATAGGAAAGACTCATCACTATTGGCTTTAGATAGAAAGCATGAACTTCTCCAGAGGGAGATGTTTCTCTTGCAATCCATCTTGTACATGTTCCCTTTCCTAGGGGCTCTGAGCAGGATGTGGTCATGAGGAATGACCACACCAGGCTTGAGAACAGCACTCATGCTCAGTAAAGAGCATGTTATGTCTTTGATCACAAATTGGGATACACTCAAAGATTGTACCCAGCTCCTTACAAAGTTTACCTTTTCATGTTGATCTTACCTTTGTGACCTTGCCCCTTCCAGAAATGTAACCACCTTCATCTCCTCCAAAAGCAATGGTCCTTCATCAATTCTCTCAAAATTATGGAGTAGAGACCTATTGCCTGTCATGTGCCTGGAACAGCCACTGTCAATTATCCAGACGTTTCCGTTTGTCTTGAGCTGTTCCTACACAAAGAAAATGATTAGCTACATTTGGAAACCCAAGCCGTACTTGTCTTGCTCAGTAAGTGTAATAGAAGGTATGCAATAGTAATAGATCCTATGTTGTACTGTGAGGATCTTCAGCTATTGTTGATGGAGAAATTTCAGTCATTTGGTCTTTCTTAGACTTCCACACCACCTTGGACTCTTGACTTGACCTTCAAAACCTTTGAAGCTTTTGGAACTTCACAGGTTTTGATGACTGAACCTCGGAAGATTCTGCAGTCACTGCAGCAGACTTCAGTGCTTCAGAAGAACTCCTTTCTTCCGAGACCAATTTTACTTCCGAGGTAATTTTCCATTTACCTTCTTCTTTGATTGGAAGTTCCGAGGAAACAGACTTTCCTTCCGAAGCTTGAGACTTCTTGAGATTCTTTGAAGTCTTTGTATTGGTCATGTGGATGGTACTCTAGGATTGTATGGGCAATCCTTAGCAATGTGAGAAGTATTTTCACACATGCACATACATTTTCTTTCTTCAAAAGAGTCTCCTTTTGAGAGCAAACTGGCTTTGGTCACATCCCTTCTCCACCTTCATCTTGGTAGATGCTGAGACAGTTCTTTTGGGCTGTGACTGTTCTTGGTGTTTGATGGTCCCAGGCTGTGCAGCAGTGGTACACAGCAGCTCAGTCTTCTTCTTTGCTCTGAGATGATTTGAACATGAACCAGGACTCTTAGATGAGGAGTCTTGGTTGATGTCTTCAGTCCTTACTACTTTGAAAACCTGCAGAGATAAAAACTTGTTTCTGCTTAGCATCAAAAGTAGCCTTGATTTCTTGAGCCTTCTTTGCTTTCCTTTGCTCTTCCTGATCAAGTTCTTTCTTTTGGACTTGGTCATTACAGATGATTTCTTCTCCTCAGAAGCATAGTGGCCCTTGGAAGAATCCTCTTCTTCACTCTTCTCAGAGGAATTCTTCACTATCACTTCTTCATCATCCTCACTTATAGGATCTATGAGAGGAAGCTCATCTTCACAAGTTCCACACCTAGGATATCTTACAGACAAGATTGTGTGTGGAGGAGCTATCTCTTTGATCCTAGTCCTGTCTATTTTGATAGCACACTTTGTTTTGCAGGGATGAGATATCATGTTTTTGAAGGTCTCTTCTTCAGAACACTTTTCTCTGCTTGGCTTTGCTGATCACAAGCTCAGCCTGGCACTCAGTCAATTAGTTATGAGATCTTGGATCTGAGTTCTAAAATTTGTATGTTCATGTTTTAGTACTGAAATGTTTTCTCCAAATCTTCTATTTTTAACTTGTAATCATTTTCAGACTTTCTAAAATCAGATTTTAATATGTTTAATGACTCAAGATCGGATCTCATCTCTAAGTTGTAGGACCTGTATCTATTCACTTTAGCAATGCATTCAGAGTACAGAGATGTTCCAATACCTTGGCTTCATCATGGTCAGCCATCAGTGCTTGGTTTGGAGAAGCATCTTCCGCCTGAAAACTCCAGTCAAAGCCTCCTTCTTCAACAGCAACAGCAGCATGTGCTTAGGCTTCTCAGACTGAGGAGCTTTGTCATGTAGTTTGGTCTGGGGTGGTGTTTGGCCCCCATTTGCTTTAGGTGCCTTACACTCCCTAGCAAAGTGACCCATAAGATTACAGTTGTAACACTTAACTTTGCTTTTATCCAATCCCAACTTTCCACTGGTAGCATTGCTTGGAAATCTTCTTCCTGTTCTCTTGTAGAACTTCTTGGCTCTGTGAGTGAGGAGAGCCATCTGCTGAACTATCTCCATGTATTCCAGGTCATCTGGATGAATTCAGTCCAGTCTTCAAGGTGAAGAGAAATTCCCATAGCTTTCATCAGTAGACACAAAGGCTTGAGAAGAACTTTGTCTCTTGGAATGGACTTCCTTGAGTAAAGTTTTCCCTTGGTGTGTCCGGGAAGGTGATGAAAGGACCCTTTTGTGAGTTGTCAAGGTAGCATAAGAGATGATGTTGGGGTTCTATGCTGTCCCTTTCAACCACATGAAGGGCTGAACCCATTTGATTGTTGGAGTTGCCAGATGAACCTTGTATGTTCATCTCCATCTGGTATCCACTGAGAATCCCATATAACTCTGTCAGAGTAAGAGTTTTAAGATTCTCAGTCCTCTTGATCACCACACAATAGTGTGTCCATTGCTAGGAAGTGAGGACATGAACTTCCTTACAATGTCTCGTTCTCAAGAGGAACTCCTCCATTCACTAGGGTATCCACAATCTCAACATACCTGAAGTATTGTTGGGTCATGGTTTCACCTGCTTTAAAGGTGAAATTTTCAAACTGCTGCTTCAGAAGATCTTTCTTGTTCTCCTTGCTTCAGAGGAGCCTTCATACATCAGCTTCAGTGCATCCCACAACTGTTTAGCTGTTTTGCACTTCTTAAAACTCTTTATACAGAGTTTGGGAGAGCAGTCTGAAGAGCAGTCTGGCCTTCCTGTCAATCTCTACTCTTTTTCTATCTTCATCTGAGTAGTTGACCATATCTTTAGGAATCATACCAGCACCAGTAGCAGAGGGGGTGCTGGTTATGAAAGGTCCATTTTCAACAGATTCCCACATTCTTGAGTCAAGAGACCTGATGAAGCCTTCCATCCTCATGCACCAGGTGTCAAATCATCAAGAGTGATCAGTGGGGATTTGTCCATGGTTCCAGTCTCCATATCAGTCTTTGAGATGGAAGCCATTTGAGAGTTTAGTTTTTTGTGTGTGGTGAGGGATCTTAAGATGGTTAGATCTTATATCAAGAGCCTGAAAGCTCTGATACCAATTGCAGGATCGTTTAAGGTTTTGAACACAATTACAACACAACAACACAAAGAGGAGAATATCTAAACTCTTAATCAAACAATAAACGGGGTTAACCAAAATGATACAAAGAACACATTAAAGCAAGAGACAGAACAGGAGAATATGGTTTTCAAGGATTCAGTATATTGCATTCTCAAGTTCTTTTACAAGTGTTACAAAATATGTTAAAGATACAAGAAACTTGAAATACTTATACTACAACCCAGCCGGCTATACTATGAAAGCCAGCTGGATCAATTGACTAGACACTAACAAAATCAATTGTAGAATCAAAAGGCATATCTGCCTTTTGACCTTGTGACTATGACATGCCATAGCTCACATCCTTATACATTACAAAAAGGATAAAGTACATAAAGTGGAAAGTTTCAGACTCAAGACCTCAATATATAGTTACCAAAACCATGGACCTTTCACCAACTCTTGTAATTGGTGACTTATCAGAGATGCAGCGGAAAAGGTGCTTTATGGAACAGTACATCAGATAAAGCATGGTACTAAAAGTCTTCGGAAGAAATCTATCTTCATAGGGTGAAGCTTCGGAAGACTTTGTCTCTTGAAGCTTCGGAAGACTTCATGTTTGCTTCGGAAGATATTGGTCTTGGCTTCGGAAGATATTACACTTAGAATGTTTTCTAATGTATTGTGTAAAACTTCCGAAGCATTCTTCACACTTCAGTACTAATGCATTTGCTAAGACACTTTGATGTTTGGGTTGCATCAGACTTAAGAAGCCTTACAGTATGGTTGATGCTTATTGCATGATGGTATGTACGATCTATGTTATGTATGTATGATGATGCCTTGTATGGCAATGCTTTGTTGATTATGGTTATGTTCCTATTATGTATGTTTATCTTCATGTGGCTTTACGTTATATTAGTGTAAAAGAAATGATAAAGAATTATGTAACGTAAATTGAAAGATAACAAAAAGTGGAACATAATGATAGAATGCATGTGTTAATAAAAGATGGTATAGAATGGCTTGCAAGCAATATGTACAGAGGTGCACGCTATAAAATGCTATAAGCTCAACTGCGTATGGTTTAGCTGACCCTTAAGGATACACGTAGGGTTCCAGTCTTGTGACTGACATTGGTGTGGTACATGGTTTATAGTGATACTCCCTGGTGCTGATGCCAGACTATGTTGCAGTGTGGAAGTCATTTATGATCTTCGGCACCCGAGTTAAGCATAATGTGGGGTGTAGTATACAGTGTTTTATGGTGATTACTCACTTTGGTTATTGTGCTAGGCTATGTGCGCTGTGGAAGTCATTTTATGATCTTCGGCCCTATGCCCGAGTTATGCATAATGTTGGGGTGTAGTATACAGTTGGGATCTTTGTCGCTTTCCCCGGTGCTGGTGCCAGGCTATGTGCAGTGTGGAAGTTAACTATGAACTTCGGCCCAGTACCCCATTTGTTTGGGGCATAGCTGATGACACTGATCTAGATAGTGATAGAGAATGTGATAAAGAAGGAAAGAGTTAATGAATGTGTGTGGTGAACAATAAAGGAAGATAATAATGATATTATCTATGTGTACGTATGATGTGTGATCACATGTAAAAGTAAAGAGCGGTTTTAATTTATGTAAAGTATGTTTTATTTTAAAACTAGAACTCACTTAGCAACACTGACTTTTATGCATTTCCAGTTGGCTGGTAAAGTTGTTGGGGATGGCATAGGGCGGCTACTCAGCTCTTTTTGATGGCATCCATATTTTTTTGTGTTGAAATGTAACATGTATTTTGTAACTTGATAAAAATGTGTTATTTTGCAAAGCATTTTTAATGAAAATGTTGTTTTTAATGTTTCCGCTGCAACGTTTACTTAAAATAATGTAATTATAAGTTTTTATGAGCGATGATTGGCTAGCTGTAAGCGTCCCGGAATGGGCCTTACAAGTTGGTATCAGAGCCAAGTTTAAGTGAAACAGGTAAATTTTCAAATAACCTAAACTTAAACTGAAAATAGGATGAAAGGGAAGCAATGCCAGTCTGAGTAGCTACATGCCATCAAGTATTTTCTTTAATGATTAACCGGTATACATGTGTATGTTATGTGGTTATGTGTTGCCGGTAGATTTATACTAATGTAGTCAGGATAGGTAATGCTTGGGATATGAAGTAAGTATGTGGTTGATCACAACTGGCCACTGTAACTAGAGACTTACTATACTTGACATACTCTTGAACGACCGTGTTGGTGTTTAAATATTTCATTGTGTATGTGTTAGAGGATGGCTAGTGGTAGATCATCTAAATCTTCACGTGGTGGAGGTTGTGGTGCTGAACCACGAGCTATGAGAGGAAGCCTAGAGCCAAAAACGTGGTTCATGAAAACCCGAGACCCCTCGTCCGAAGGACGGTGATAAGAGCACCAATCTGAGAGCCTCAGTAAAGGAGGCTGTTGTGAATAAAATTCATGAGGTCATGCAGACGATCTTCCGTTTATGGTGACTGAAGTGATAAAGGCTATACGGGAGGGGGAGAGGAAGGAAAGTGTTGGACCAAAAGAACCAATGAGCCTGATCAGAAAAACCTCTAAGTCCCACATACATCACAACAACTGCTGAAGACTTGATGAGCTGTTTGACAAAGACTGAAGACTTCAACAGCTGAAGACTAAAGTACTGAAGACTTCAACAGCTGAAGACCAAAGTCTGAAAATCAACGGCTGAAGACTAAAGTACTGAAGACTTCAACAGCTGAAGACTGAAGACTCAACAGCTGAAGACCAAAGTCTGAAGATCAATATCTGAAGAACAAAGTACTGAAGATCAACAGCTGAAGTACAAAGACTGAAGACTTTTTAACAATTGTATCAGAGCAAGTTTGAAGGTTTGTTAGAACACTAAACATAGTTTAACCTTTTTATACTTTCAGATAACGCAGCGGAGGTTTAGGATTATAACATGTTTATAATCTGAAAATTTCGTGTTCTAAAAGCTGTTTTAAGATGAAAACAAAAACCCAAATCAATAGGATCTTTAATATGTGAATAACAAGCTATTAGCATATGTAAAACTACATAAAATCACAGCTTCAATGAGCTGTTATAAGTACCTCTTCCAGCAGCAAAAACGACCAAGGAAGAAAGGTTTGGATGCTCAAATCTTGGCCAAGACTCCAAGGAAGAAGCCCTCAAGTGTGTTTACCCCCAAGCTCCTTGCAAGACACCTTCTTGTTAGGAAGAACACCACCAAATGAACACAAAAATCGTTCTCCAAGAGCTTCAATGCTGCTGCCTTGTTCCGTAACTGAAAGGGAGAGAGAGGAGAGTTTTTTGTGTTTTGCATGTATTGGAATAGATGAATGAATTGAGTGTTACTAGTTAAGAGTTGTGTTTTTTCAAGACACAAGTTAGTCCAATGACCTTAAGGGGCGGCCAAAAGATTTAAAATAAAAGAGTTTTCCCTCCTTTAAAATGATCACATACAAATGAACTAGTCACATGTCACACATAAAAAGTCACCTTCTAGACTTGATTTTAAATGTGACATATGTATTCTTTAATTAAACACTTTAATTAAAGTACACTCATATATTATTAGTGTTATTTAAACCCCTTTTAATGACAAGAATAACAAAATTCATCAACAAATTATCCTTATAATTGTTCCACCTCTTATGCAATTTGTTTAGAAAACCCATTTTCTAAATTGTGTATATTTAATGCATGATCATATCATCAATTAACATTAATTGGTGTTTGCTAAGCTTGTTATTGGGTATAACCCGACTTGGATCATCACGTACTAACCACATCAATATTCTAAGTGTCTTGGGCATATAAATCCAACAATCTCCCACTTGCCCAAGATTCATAAAGATTGATGCAAAGCAGTAAATACCGCCTAACAACGGTTACTACCTTAATACGCATGACTTATAGCCATTCATAACATCATCCCTTTCAAGTACCCTACTTCAAAAATTTAGTGATCTCATCTATCCTTTTGTTACAGATATCATGTAAATCCAAGACACAGAATGATCATTTCTTTTGATTTAACTTTCAGCCCAGACATATAACCTCAACGAATAAGAGGAACCAATTCCATTTGACTCATCGTTCTCACAACACCTCGTGTTATTCTGAACTACCCTTTGTACTGTCCACGATTCAGACAGTGAATAATTCGCTCAAGGTATAATACTTATGACTATCAAACTCAATATGTATCACATGTCGGAGGATACCAAATGATATTCGCCTTTACTCACTTTACTTATGATATCATTAAGATTTCCTGTAGGAAAATTTGAGATGCGGGTTAGTCCATATTGGGGTCCCACAAATATCAACGAACCTGGTAGCAACCCATTGCTCTATATTCATCCTTATTAATATCAACAATCCCAGTTCATAATAATCTTACTCTTCACACTTGTTCCCACACTATGACCGCTATGTACATATTGAGTAAACATTTTACGCATGGTAAAACATGCGTAAATAGAACATTAGTTGAAACACATCCCCCAATATTTTATTCAAATAATAAGAGTTTCCACCATATCCAATACAAATTACAGATCAAATCCTGTTAGGATCAGTGATCTATGTTTGATTGATTGACGAGTATTGCAGCGGAATTCAAACAATGAATTAGTCGATTCACAAGAACAAAACGATATTCAATGAAGAACAAAGACGGTTATAGAGAGAGAGAATATCTGCAAATATATTTCATTCAATATTCGCTTTCGTGGTAACAGAATGTCACAATTATGATTAGGTCGACACCTCTTATATAAGAGATGTGACGTCTGCTGATGTCACTTGATAGTGACATCTAACAGATTTATTACAACTGAAACACAACTACTGAAGATGTCAAAACAGCTGACATCTTCTTACAAAAAGTTCTAAGTGTTATCAGTTGTTATAACTACTGAAATATAAAACTACTGAAACTACAACGACTGAAGAACAAGCTCTTCAGTCGTTTTACAAAACTACTGAAACTAAAATATAAAACTACTGATATCACAACTACTGAAGAAGTACTCTTCAGCAGTTGTGACAAACTACTGACGCTTCAGTACTTGATCTTCAGACTTTGACCTTCAGATGTTTCATCAGCTGATGACTTCAGTAGATATCATCAGCTGATGTCTTCAGTCTTTGTCTTCAGACTTTGTACATCAGTTGTTGATCTTCAGCACTTGTAAACTCTTCAGCTGTTGTACTTCAGTACTTTGGTCTTTCAGCTTCAGCACTTGTGTTCTTCAGCTGTTCAGCTTCAGTACTTGTGTTCTTCAGCTGTTCAGCTTCAGTACTTGTGTTCTTCAGCTGTTGTACTTCAGCACTTTAGTTCTTCAGCTGTTGAAGTCTTCAGCACTTGATCTTCAGCTGTTGAAGTCTTCAGCACTTGTCAAACTGCTGATGAAGCTTTCAGCAGTTGTTGTGATACCATGTGGGACTTAGAGGTTTTCTGATCTTGGCTCATTGGTTCTTTTGGTCCAACAAACTCCCCCTGAACCAATGCAGCCAAAACCTCTAAATTATTTATTATCCCACTTATTGTTGGCAAAAGATTGGTCTTTTTCCTTCTTGATCAGTAGAGAAGATGACCCATGTAAGCTCCGGCCTGGGAAGAAATCTCAGATATTTGTTTGGCAAGGTATGAATGGGAACTCTGTTTTGGGGAACTGGACACAGAGTTGTTATCCCATTCATGAGATTTACTTCCCCATAATGAGTCTGTATGACTCTCGAACATAGGCCTCAAGGAGAACAACTTGTTCCTCCTTGGAGAGTTCTTCTACTCCTCCTTCGAAGAAGAACTCTGGACCATAGTACTCAGATAAGTACTTCATGGTCCTGCCATTTTTCAGCTCCACTGTAGTTACCTCCCTATAGACAAATTCATCAGGATGGGTGCCTTCAAGGAGTAACTGGAGCTCATTCTTCTGGATGTCTTCAAGCTTTTTATATAACAACCCCTTTTGATCATCTTGTTTTCCAGTAAAGCTTGAGGGGTCATCTTTGCTTGATGAGCTTTCTTGAATTCATCAATTATTTCCCAAGGTGAGACTACAATGGCCAACATGATGGTAGAATCTATTGTTTTTCTAACCTGGCCATTGTATCTGTGTGGAATAGTTCTTTTATGGATTCTAGAACTCACCCTGGGGTCTGGCCATACTCTCACTCTCTCCTTCTGATACTGAAATGTGTGCCTGAGAGTGTACAGCCTCTGAGCATGCCCTTTCATGGCTTGTATAGATGATGACTGAGGAAATTCCTTGTCAACCATCTTCAGTAGTTGCTCATCGTGCTGTTTCTGCTGTTCTTCATCTTCTATCTTGACTCTGACCATTTCCCTTTGAGAGTCAGGTGTGATCATGGGTTGACTTCTGGGTTTTGGTAGCTTTAGAACAGCAGAGAGTGGCAGACTATCATCTTCATCCTCTTCTTCTTCTTCTTCTTCCATCCTCAGCACCCTTCTCTCCTTCTAGGTGCATCACTGGATGATGGTTGGGTTGGTAAGGGAATTGGTTTTGAAGAATGAGGATGTTTGGACTTTGGCTTAGAGATTGGTTTGGAGATTTGAGGGGTAGGCAGTGTTTGAGTGGGTGGAAGGGAAGGTTGATCCAGCATCTTTGTAGTAAGTTTCGCCTTTGTAAGTTTAGCCATTTCCAACCTTTTACCAGCCCCAGCCTCATCAAGGGCTTCAACAATAATCCCCTTGTGGAATTGCTCAGACAGACAGATTCTGGTGGCTATAGCCAGAATACTGTCCCTGGTCCACGCGCGAATCTCCATTAAAGATCTTCCTAAGTATTTTGCAATGAAGCGGATCATGATCTCCAATCTCTCTTTTTCAAGAGCATCATACCCAGCCCATCGGGTTTGAATCTCTTGCACTTCCAACCTTCTGATCTCACTATCCAATGTGGCTGTATCAAACCCTTGCCTGAAGAGTTGTTCAATTATTTTATCCATGGATCGGCTGTGTGTAGTATCAGCTTCTTTTACCAGCTCTTCCAAGGATTTGTCTTCAGTAGGTTGATCATCAGCACTTTTCTTTCGCTTGTAAGTGAGCAGTGGTTGCTTTTCTTTCTCCTCCTCTTGGGCTTGCTTCTCTTCCTTCTCTTCCTCTGTTCTTTTCCTCTTCTTTTCTTTCACTGCAGTACTCTCCCCCTTTTGGATGCATTGGAGGAAGGGGTTTGTACCGCAGAAAGTGTCTTTTGCACAGCAGCATCAATCAAGGGTTGTAAAGTTGAGGAAAGCCTCTCATCAATGGCTTTAGTCACAATATCAGTGATTATGGGTGTGATGAGAGGGAGGGAATTTTGAAGTACAGCACCTATTTGCTCAGGAGGGTTCTGTTCCTGAGAAATAGGGCCTGAAGCAGAGGCAGGTGGTTGAGTTTGGAGTGGCTCAGTGTTTGGGGAACCTTCAACTGAAGGTGCCATCTGTGGGTTGGTGGAGGCAGATGGTCTTTCTCCTTGTGAGAGTTGGTCAAGTAGGTTTTGCAGCCTACTGACTTTCTCTTCAAGGATTGTGTTCTGGGCAAGAACATCGTAGAAAAAGCCCAGGTCATCATCAGCCGAAGCTGAATCATCTGACCTCCTGCTTGGAGCAGGATTTACATGCACTGGGTGTAGACCAGTTGTTGCATGTGCCCCTTTGCTTGGTACTGGGGACTTCCAGCCTCAGGACAATGTCCATCATCAGCTGTTGCCTCTAGTGAGGTCTTAGCAATGTTACCAGCCTCATTCTGATCATGTGCTGATTCAGAAGAGGTGGCAGCCTCACTAGATATTCTAATCTCCTTATCTACACCAGGAGATAGAAGTGGTAACCCCTGTGCTGTGGGTTCTCAATTGCACTGTGTTCCTCCCCCTCAATTGTAGAGGTGTTCCCAGTAGTAAGTGGTTTCTGGGGAGGGGTGAGGAGTGCAGTTGAGTCAGCACTTGTGCAACTATTAAAGTTGGGCTGTGAGGGGCGGTTGTATGGGGTGAAGGGATAGAAGCAGTGTGCACCTGGGGAGGTTGGTGCTCTTCAATGGCAATCCCCTCAAGTGAGGAAGATCCCAGATGTGTAGGTACCCCTTGTGTGGTTGCTGCAGGCTCCTGTTGAGAGGAATCCTGAGCGGCTATGGCTGGAAGAGTCCTTATATCCACTAGGGGGTTTGGACCAGTGGATATCTCCTGCGTTTGTGTTGCAGGGGCATCCTCAGGGGACTCAATTCCCTGAGTAGCCGTTTTGGGTTTCTTTTTGGTGGGTTTGGTGGGGACTTTTGATTTGGAGGTGGTGGCTGTGGGTTCCAGCTGCGTGGGTTTGCGCAGCTTGGCAGCCAATTTGAGTGTCTGGTCAGAGTTGTGCCGGGAGTATACTTCCGCAGAACAGCCGTAGCAGGGACTCCCAAGCCAACAAGTCCCTCAGCATTAAGCTGGTTTGTAATGATGGCCATTATGAACCGTGGATATAGTATCCAACGGTTAGCAGTTAGTTTTTGCCATATCCTTGAGCTCCGAAAATATTATTTCTGAAAAGTTTAACGGTTGTTGCTCAAGAATAGAATACATTACCTGCTGCCACTTTGTCGACATTTGATCCCAAGACGAAGTCTTAGGAGCCAAACATACATTCACCATGTGAAAAATTAGGCGTTCGGCGTCATGGAAGTGTTTCTTCATGATAGTGGAGGCACTGAGATTGCCTGATATCCATGTTGGGCAAAGGATAGATCTGTGGTGCCCTTGGGATATCCAGCAGGAGAAATAGCATCATCCAGATGAAGAATTTGCGGATTATTGCAGGAGTGATGACCACTTCTTTGTTGTTGACGACCGACTGGAGAGATGGTGTTGTTCTCCCCAGTGGTAATAGTAACGTTCATCCAAAACTGTTGGAGGGATTCGGCATGTAGTATGGGATTCAGAAGAAATGCCGTTTTGTATTGGGACTGAACCATAAGATCGATAGCAGTATCGAACTTAGCCCAGACAGGCGATTTAGTAAGGTAGGCAACACAGTTGTGTCGCGGTTTAATTTGCATGGACGCCATTGAGAAGAGAGAAGTTTTGGAGAGGAACGTTAGGTTTGAAGAAGATGAAGCATTGAAGGATTAGGTCAGGGATATTTATAGGGTACGGGTAAGAAACGACTGAAGGATGTGGTGTTAGTCATCAGTAGTTTTAAACGACTGTTGACATGGTATTATCCTTTCAGACGTTGAAACAGCTGAAGTCGTGGTGTTAGGCATCAGAAGTTAGAAAACTACTGAAGACCGTGGTTTTGACTTCAGATGATTGAAACAACTGAGGACTTGGTGTTTGTCATCAGTAGTTGTGAAACTACTGAAGACAGTGGTTTTGTCATCAGCTGTTGTAAACAACTGAAGACTTGGTATTAGTCATCAGTAGTTATAAAACTACTGAAGACATGTTTTGCTTCAGTTGTTTAGAATGAAACAGCAGTTGTTGAAACAACTGAAGAGAAAGTTCTCTTCAGTAGTTGTCGTCAATTCATAGCCTTTCAGCTGTTTCATGCTGTCCTCAACACTTACTCATCAGACTTTGCATCTGATTTTCAGGTGTTTCATAGGACATCAGTACTTATCTGTTTATACTGATTTCAGTAGTTGTAACTACATCAGTAGTTTTAACTACATCAGTAGTCAGTAGTTTGGAACAGATAAAGTACTTCAGTACTTGTGAGGCATTTAGCCATCAGTAGTTATAAAACTACTGAAGGGAAAGGACTCATCAGTACTTATATGTGACATGGGTACCAGATCATCAGTAATTACTACTGAAATCATCAGTAGTTGTCACTTATTCTAGCTGCAGCATACCAAGCCTTAACACAAGGTTTTGGAAAGTAGAACTATCCAAAGGCTTAGTAAAAATCTGCAAGCTCATCAGCACTAGGCACAAACTTAGGATCAATCAGACCTTTTTCAAAACAATCCCGAATAAAATGATGTCTGATCTCTATATGTTTGGTCCTAGAGTGCTGGACTGGATTTTTGACAATACACAGAGCTGAAGCACTATCCATTAACAATGGAGTCTTAGTCTCTGTAATGCCATAATCCAGAAGTTGGTTCTGAAGCCAGAGTACCTGAGAGGTGCAACTTGCAGCAGCAATGTACTCGGCCTCAGCAGTTGATGTAGCAACAGATGTTTGTTTCTTACTCTGCCAAGAAATCAAACAGTTGCCTAGGAATTGACAACCACCAGAAGTTGACTTTCTAGTTAACTTGCACCCTGCATAGTCACTATCTGAAAAAGCAACTAATTTGCAAGAGTGTCCAGTGGAATACCATAAACCCAGAGATTGTGTACCTTGCAAATATCTAAAGATTCTCTTGACTGCAATCAAATGAGACTCTTTAGGAGCAGCCTGAAATCTAGCACAAACACATGTAGCAAACATAATATCTGGTCTAGAAGCTGTTAGATACATCAAGGACCCAATCATACATCTGTAAAGCGTTTCATCAACAGCTTTACCTTTCTGATCAGCATCCAGTTGTGTGGTGTTGCACATGGGAGTAGAACAGGGCTTACAGTTTTGTAAATCAAACTTATTCAAAAGATCTTTTGTATATTTTGACTGATGAATAAAAGTTCCATCAGCCTTTTGTTTGATTTGCAAGCCTAGAAAGAACTGTAATTCTCCCATTGCACTCATTTCAAACCTCTTTTTCATTAATGTTGTAAAATCATCACACAACTGGGGATCAGAGGATGCAAAAATAATATCATCAACATAAATCTGAACAAGTAGCTTATGCTGATCCACCTTCTTAATAAACAAAGTTTTATCAATGGAGCCTCTAGTGAAATTATTCTTAAGAAAAGTAGAGAGTGTCTCATACCAGGCTCTAGGAGCTTGTTTCAACCATAAAGAGCCTTATCAAGTTTGTACACCCATTCAGGATGTTTATTATCCTCAAAGCCTGGTGGTTGACACACATAAACTTCTTCCTTTATTTTACCATATAAAAATGCACTTTTAACATCCATTTGAAAAACTTTAAGATTGTGGAATGCAGCATAGGCTAAGAACAATCTGATTGCCTCTAGTCTGGCTACAGGGGCAAAGGTTTCATCATAGTCAATACCTTCTTCTTGTGAAAACCCCTGTACAACCAGTCTAGCCTTGTTCTTAACAATAAGCCCATTTTCATCGGTTTTATTCCTAAACACCCATTTAGTGCCTATTGCACACTTACCTGGGGGAAGAGGAACAAGTTCCCACACTTGCTGTTTCTTGAACTGAAGTAGCTCAAGCTGCATAGCTTCAACCCATCCATTGTCTCTCAAAGCAACATGGTAGTTCTTTGGCTCTAGCTGACTGATGAAGAGAGCATAGAAGCAGAAGTTAGACAATTGACTTCTGGTTGAAACACCAGCATTGATATCACCAATAATCTGAGTCATGGGGTGATTCTTCAGTTCTTGATAAACAATGAGATCTGTGCAAGTGTTTGTAGAACCTTCAGCAGCAGCAGATGTTGATGTAGACTCTTGAAACCAGAATTTGATGGTAACTCAAAAGATGTAGAGGAAACAGAGATCTCATCAGCATTTGTTGTGGATGGAACTGCTGAAGCTACAGGAACATCAAGTTTAGCAGACACAGGCAGTTGGTCACTAAACTTGAATAGGTGAGTATTGATATTATCATCATCATCATCAATACCACCAGGTGGAAGACATGCTGCAGAAGATGATTGAGCCACAGGATCTGCAACAGCTGGAGGTTGATAAGGAACATATTGCAGTATGTCCAAATCAAACAACTCCACAGGGTTTGTGGAATCTTGTCCAAAGGAGATTCATTAAACTTCACATGCAGAGTCTCTTCAACTATCTTTGTTCTGCAGTTGAAGACTCTGTATGCCTTGCAAGTAGATGAATAACCAACAAAATACCCAGCATCCACCTTAGGATCAAATTTATGGAGTTGATCCTTTGTGTTGAGAATAAAACAGGGACATCCAAATGCTTTGAAAAATGAAATCAGAGGAGCCAAATGATGGAGAACTTCATATGGAGTCTTCATCAACCTCTGATTTACTAAACTCTATTCTGCACATAGCAAGCTGTGTTGACAGCTTCAGCCCAAAAGGTCAGTGGCAAACCAGAGTCAGCCAGCATGGACCTTGCAGCTTCAATGAGGGTCCTGTTCTTTCTCTCCACTACTCCATTTTGTTCTGGAGTCCTTGGGATGCTAAACTGCCTTTTGATTCCCTTTGAGAGATAGAATTCATCAAGTGTATGATTCCTGAATTCAGTTCCATTATCACTCCTGATACACTTGACTGGAAGGGAATACTGCTTCTCAATATACAACACAAAGTTAACCTTCTGAGCAACCTCATCCTTTGAATGTAGAAAGAAAGTCCATACAAATCTGGAGTAATCATCCACAATTACCAGACAGTATTTCTTCTTGGCCATGCTCATCACTCTCACAGGACCAAATAGATCCATATGCAGTAATTGCAAGCAGGCAGTGGACTTAGGCTCTTCAATAGGAGGGAATGAGACTTTGTGCTGTTTTCCTTTTAAACAAGCAGTGCAGGTTTCATCACAGTGGAACTCCTTTATTGTGTCTCTGACTAAACTATTGTGGATAAGCTGATTCATGTTTTTGAAATTAACATGACCCAGCCTTCTGTGCCACAGTTTAGATTCTTGAGAAGAGGCTTTGGAAAATAGGCAAGGATTGCCTTTGAGATCTATTTTCTTGGAAAGATCTAAGGCATACACTCTTCCTGTCCTGTTGGCTCTCAGGAGAGTGTGATCATCCAACACCTTGTCAATCAAGTGCAAAACTTTGGATGACAGAATCCTACAGTTCTGACTGGTGAAAAGAGCAACATGGCCTTTATCACACATTTGACTGACACTCAAGAGATTGTACTTGAGATTTTCCACATGATTAACATCATCAAATTTGATTTCTCCATTGGAGACAAAGCCTTTACCAATGATGTAACCCCTAGCATCATTGCCAAAAGAAACAAATCCCTTCTTTCCTTGAGAGTAGTCATGAAGAAGAGACTGTTCCCAGTCATGTGCATAGATCCCCCACTGTCTACATACCAGATGCTACTTTGGCATGTTGGAGAACCCTGCAAAATAAACAATCAGTTAGTTTTAGAGACCCAAACCTTTTTGGTTTTGGGCCTGGTCTCATCAATAGATGGTAAACTAACAGGTTTATTTGAAACAACAGCCTGAGAGGAAGAAGATGGTGAAGAAGAGGAATCCTTTGGCTTGGATCTCCTTTTCTGTGGTTTCAACATAGGAGCATCTAGTTGGTTAACTCTACCCAACAGATGTTGAACCATCATAACCAGCTGTGTCTTTATTTTGCTCAGTGGAGTGGAGTTTGATAAGTTCCTATGTTGCACCTTCTTCTTCTGAGCACTCTCAGCTGTCACCTGTTTAACCCCTTCCTTTTTGGATTTCTTTGAGGACTTAAGGGTTACAGGATTTGATGTTGCTGATACAAATGTGGTCTCAAACTCAGTTTTCATTTTTACCATTTTCTCTTTAATTTCTTCTTTTTGTTTGAGTTTGGAACCTCTTTTGTACCAGCAATCATCTGTAAGATGATTGAACAAACCACATACTTCACATGGTTTCTTCTTCATCTTAGGTTGATCATCAACTAAAGAGGGTGAAGCAACTGGAGACTTGCTCTTCAATGCTTTGGAAGCATTGTTTGCTTTCTTGACTGCCTCTTTAGTAGTCTTCAAACTCTTTCTACTGACAGTTTTCTTCTCTTCAGTACTGACAGCAGTTGGAGTTTGAACTTCAGGTGTTAAATCCTGCTCTCTAGTCCTTTCAGGACTTTCAGAATTAACTCCTGAGTTGATCAACTCATTGATCATGTGAGTGTCAGCATTTGAACCATCAACATCAGCTGATAGGTTCAGAGAGGGCTTGATGCTGACTGCTACTTCTGATTGTGCTGTATCAGAAAGTAGATCACATGATGAGATGGATTGGTTATCACTCTCACCATCAGATTCTACCTCTGCTCTTGGAGTAAAATCTGTAGGTGGAGCAGTGTGATTGTAACCAATGCCAAACTTCACATTGGAAGCAGATTGCTTACTAAGAAGCATTTCAAAACCTTTGCATGATTGTACCCATCTATCACACTCTACCTGGGTAACTGCAAGGGTTTCTTTGAGATCTTTATACTTCTCTAGAAGTATCTCTTCCCTAGCCTTATCATCAGTTATTTGGCATTTCAGTTTGTAAATCTCATCATTTTTATCATTAAGCACAGACTCAAATTCAGCTTTGTTTTTTGGAAATAATTGTTCTAGCTCAATGTTCTTGTTGATTAAAGCTACATTTGCTTCTCTAATAGATGCAAATGCTGCTATGCATGTGTCAGAACATAATTTGGCTTTTGCCTCAGAGGATACCTGTGATACCTTTGGTGTAGAGGCATTAGAGGATGAAGTATCAGCAGAATCCAAAGCCATAAGAGCTAGATTTCCAAATGGACTGTCACCACCATGTTGACCAGCACCTGAGAACAGTTGTTCATGACCAGACATGTCATCTGGTAAACTGCTCCAGTCAACAACTCCTGGGGTGAAGAAGCTGTGTTGTTGAGGTTGAGTTTGTTGATGAGATTGGGAAGGCTGTGGTTCAGGCAATGCTTGTGGTTGTTGTGCAATTGGAGCTTGAACAGAATTTGGTTGAGGCACATAATAGCAGGGATAAGGATATGACATTTGACCCTGGGGAACAAAGTATGCAGGAGATCTAGGATGTGAATAATGACCAGAACCAGCAGGATGTTGCCCTCTGTTTTGTGGACTAGTACTAGGAAAGTCACAAGGGTGCAGAAGAGTTAGATCCAGTTGATCTACACTCTCTTGCAAAGTGTCCTAGCCTTTGGCATTTGTGACACCTCAACTTACTCTTGTCAAAACCAACTTTGGTTTTGCCAGAGAGTCCAGGAAATTTCCTGCCAGTTCTCTTGTAGAACTTCTGAGATCTGATATTAATCAGTGCCATCTGGCTCAGAATATCCATCTCTTCTAGATCATCATCAGCTATTCCTTTCAGATCATCCATGATGAAGCATAAATTGTCACTATTACTGCCAGAATGACTCTCAATACCAACAAATGCATGATCAGAACTATTTGAAGAGAAATCTATATGCTCATCATAATTGCTTTCAGATGCAGCATATTCTGACTCATGACCAACCAAGGCAGTATTGCCTGGTACAAAGTCATCAGTGAGCTTTCCTGATGAGGACAGTTTCCTCTTCTGCTCTATCTCTCTTTCAAATGTAAGCAGTTTCCCATGAAGTTGGGTGAGAGATAGGCCTTCTAGATTTGCACTGGAGCGTAGGACAATAGTGTATGTGTCCCATCTCTCAGGCAGTGATCTGAGGAATCTGTTGTTCATCTGGCTATTGGTGTATTCCTGTTTCACCATTTTCAGCTCAGATATCAAGCAGGAAAAGCGCTCAAACTGTTGAGTCAGTGTCTCACCCTTTCTATGAGAGAATGTCTCATATTGTTGGGCAAGGATCTCTCTATTGTTTGCTAAGACCTCATCAGTGCCACCGAATTGTTCCTTCAGGGCATTCCAGAGATCATGAGCAGTTTCATGATGCATAAGCCCTGAATAGATTTCATTAGGCAGTGCCATGGCCAGAATTCCATGGGCTTTAGCATCAATCTCAAATAGTTTCCGATCTTCATCAGAGTATTGTTCCTTCTTCTTCGGAACCATTTGATTGGTTTCCGGATTGTTCACCATAGGCTTATGTGGTCCATGTACCACAGATGTCCAACAACCTGAACTGTTACAGACAGGTGATGAAGTCTTCGTTGCCATATGTTATACTCGGTCCTAACCAGCATCGGAGGCTTGGTTGAGGAACCGGTATTGTGAGGATCATTAGAAGGAGTCGTCATCTCGGATTCAATCAAATTCAGTTAAGCTAAAACAGATTTAGAACAAAGCAACAACCAATTGAACCAGAAGATCTCAAAATAAATGAGAAAGCGGCAGAAATTCAATAATCTATAACCAGTTCTTGCAAATACGCTAATTCAATCAACACAGATATCAATTAGCAGTTTCAATGATCAATTGTTAGATCGATCAATGATTAACCTTGCTCTGATACCACTTGTTAGGATCAGTGATCTATGTTTGATTGATTGACGAGTATTGCAGCGGAATTCAAACAATGAATTAGTCGATTCACAAGAACAAAACGATATTCAATGAAGAACAAAGACGGTTATAGAGAGAGAGAATATCTGCAAATATATTTCATTCAATATTCGCTTTCGTGGTAACAGAATGTCACAATTATGATTAGGTCGACACCTCTTATATAGAGATGTGACGTCTGCTGATGTCACTTGATAGTGACATCTAACAGATTTATTACAACTGAAACACAACTACTGAAGATGTCAAAACAGCTGACATCTTCTTACAAAAAGTTCTAAGTGTTATCAGTTGTTACAACTACTGAAATATAAAAAAACTACTAAACACACGACTGAAGAACAAGCTCTTCAGTCGTTTTACAAACTACTGAAACTAAAATATAAAACTACTGATATCACAACTACTGAAGAAGTACTCTTCAGCAGTTGTGACAAACTACTGACGCTTCAGTACTTCTTCAGACTTTGACCTTCAGATGTTTCATCAGCTGACAACTTGTTCATCCTTGGAGAGTTCTTTCTACTCCCCTTCGTAGAAGAACTCTGGACCATAGTACTCATAGAAGTACTTCATGTCCTGCCATTTTTTCAGCTCCACTGATTGTTCTTCCCTATAGACAAATTCATCATGTTTTGCCTTCAAGTGAGTAACTGGAGCTCATTCTTCTGGATGTCTTCAGCTTTTTATATAACAGCCCTTTTTGATATCTTGTTTTCCATAAATCTTGGGGGTCATCTTTGCACGATGAGCTTTCTTGAATTCATCATTATTTCCCAGGTGAGACTACAATGGCCAACATGATGGTAGAATCTATGTTTTTCTAACCTGGCCATTGTATCTGTGTGGAAATAGTTCTTTTATGGATTCTATAACTCACCCTGGGGTCTGGCCATACTCTCCTCTCTCCTTCTGATACTGCAATGTGTGCTTGAGAGTGTAACAGCCTCTGAGCATGCCCGTTCATGGCTTTGAATGATGATGACTGAGGAAATTCCTTGTCACCATCTTTAGTAGTTGCCTCATCGTGCTGTTTCTGGCTGTTCTCATCTTCTATCTTGACCTGACAATTGCCTTTGAGAGTCAGGTGTGATCATCGGTTTTACTCTGTGTTTTGGTAAGCTTTGAACGCATAGAGTGGCGACTATCATCTTCATCCTCTTCTTCTTCTTCTTCTTCATCCTCAGCACCCTTCTCCTCCTTCTAGGTGCATCACTGGATGATGGTTGGGTTGGTAAGGAATTGGTTTTGAAAATGAGGTGTTTGGACTTTGCTTAGAGATGGTTTGGAGATTTGAGGGTAGGCATGTTTGAGTGGGTGGAGGGAAGGTTGATCCAGCATCTTTGTAGTAAGTTTCGCCTTTGTATGTTTTCCATTTCCAACCTTTTACCAGCCCCAGCCTCATCAAGGGCTTCAACATAAATCCCCTTGTGGAATTGCTCAGACAGACAGATTCTGGTGGCTATAGCCAGAATACTGTCCCTGGTCCACGCCGAATCTCCATTAAAGATCTTCCTAAGTATTTTGCAATGAAGCGGCATGATCTCCAATCTCTCTTTTTTCAAGAGCATCATACCCAGCCCTCGGTTTGAATCTCTTGCACTTCCAACCTTCTGATCTCACTATCCATGTGGCTGTATCAAACCCTTGCTTGAAGGTTGTTCATTATTTTATCCATGGATCGGCTGTGTGTAGTGTCAGCTTCTTTTACCAGCTCTTCCAAGGATTTGTCTTCAGTAGGTTGATCCAAAGCACTTTCCTTCGCTTGTAAGTGAGCAGTGGTTGCTTTTCTTTCTCCTCCTCTTGGGCTTGCTTCTCTTCCTTCTCTTCCTCTGTTCTTTTCCTCTTCTTTTCTTTCACTGCAGTACTCTCCCCCTTTTTGGATGCATTGGAGGAAGGGGTTTGTACGGCAGAAAGTGTCTTTTGCACAGCAGCATCAATCAAGGGTTGTAAAGTTGAGGAAAGCCTCTCATCAATGGCTTTAGTCACAATATCAGTGATTATGGGTGTGATGAGAGGGAGGGAATTTTGAAGTACAGTTCCTATTTGCTCAGGAGGGTTCTGTTCCTGAGAAATAGGGCCTGAAGCAGAGGCAGGTGGTTGAGTTTGGAGTGGCTCAGTGTTTGGGGAACCTTCAACTGAAGGTGCCATCTGTGGGTTGGTGGAGGCAGATGGTCTTTCTCCTTGTGAGAGTTGGTCAAGTAGGTTTTGCAGCCTACTGACTTTCTCTTCAAGGATTGTGTTCTGGGCAAGAACATCGTAGAAAAAGCCCAGGTCATCATCAGCCGAAGCTGAATCACCTGACCTCCTGCTTAGAGCAGGATTTACATGCACTGGGTGTAGACCAGTTGTTGCATGTGTCCCTTTTGCTTGGTACTGGGGACTTCCAGCCTCAGAACAATGTCCATCATCAGCTGTTGCCTCTAGTGAGGTCTTAGCAATGTTACCAGCCTCATTCTGATCATGTGCTGATTCAGAAGAGGTGGCAGCCGCACTAGATATTCTAATCTCCTTATCTACACCAGGAGATAGAAGTGGTAAACCCCTGTGCTGTGGGTTCTCAACTGCACTGTGTTCCTCCCCCTTAATTGTAGAGGTGTTCCTAGTAGTAAGTGGTTCTGGGGAGGGGGTGAGGAGTGCAGTTGAGTCAGCACTTGTGCAACTATTAAAGTTGGGCTGTGAGGGGCGGTTGTATGGGGTGAAGGGATAGAAGCAGTGTGCACCTGGGGAGGTTGGTGCTCTTCAATGGCAATCCCCTCAAGTGAGGAAGATCCTAGATGTGTAGGTACCCCTTGTGTGGTTGCTGCAGGCTCCTGTTGAGAGGAATCCTGAGCGGCTATGGGTGGAAGAGTCCTTATATCCACTAGGGGGTTTGGACCAGTGGATATCTCCTGTGTTTGTGTTGCAGGGGCATCCTCAGGGGACTCAATTCCCTGAGTAGCCGTTTTGGGTTTCTTTTTGGTGGGTTTGGTGGGGACTTTTGATTTGGAGGTGGTGGCTGTGGGTTCCAGCTGCGTGGGTTTGCGCAGCTTGGCAGCCAATTTGAGTGTCTGGTCAGAGTTGTGCCGGGAGTATACTTCTGGCAGAACAGCCGTAGCAGGGACTCCCAAGCCAACAAGTCCCTCAGCATTAAGCTGGTTTGTAATGAAATTGTTTTCTCCAAATCTTCTATTTTTAACTTGTAATCATTTTCAGACTTTCTAAAATCAGATTTTAATATGTTTAATGACTCAAGATCGGATCTCATCTCTAAGTTGTAGGACCTGTATCTATTCACTTTAGCAATGCATTCAGGAGTACAGAGATGTTCCAATACCTTGGCTTCATCATGGTCAGCCATCAATGCTTGGTTTGGAGAAGCATCTTCCGCCTGAAAACTCCAGTCAAAGCCTCCTTCTTCAACAGGAACAACAGCATTTTGCTTAGGCTTCTCAGACTGAGGAGCTTTGTCAGTGTAGTTTGGTCTGGGTGGTGTTTGGCCCCCATTTGCTTTAGGTGCCTTACACTCCGTAGCAAAGTGACCCATAAGGTTACAGTTGTAACACTTAACTTTGCTTTTATCCAGCCCAAACTTTCCACTGGTAGCATTGCTTGGAAATCTTCTTCCTGTTCTCTTGTAGAACTTCTTGGCTCTGTGAGTGAGGAGAGCCATCTGCTGAACTATCTCCATGTATTCCAGGTCATCTGGATGAATGCAGTCCAGGTCTTCAAGAGTGAAGAGATAATTCCGATAGCTTTCATCAGTAGACACAAAGGCTTGAGAAGAACTTGTCTCTTGGAATGGACTTCCTTGAGTAAAGTTTTCCCTTGGTGTCTCCGGGAAGGTGATGAAAGGACCCTTTTGTGAGTTGTCAGGGTAGCATAAGAGATGATGTTGGGGTTCTATGTTGTCCCTTTAACCACATGAAGGGCTGAACCCATTTGATTGTTGGAGTTGCCAGATGAACCTTGTATGTTCATCTCCATCTGGTATCCACTGAGAATCCCATATAACTCTGTCAGAGTAAGAGTTTTAAGATTCTCAGTCCTCTTGATCACCACACAATAGTGTGTCCATTTCCTAGGAAGTGAGGACATGAACTTCCTTACAATGTCTCTGTTCTCAAGAGGAACTCCTCCATCCACTAGGGTATCCACAATCTCAACATACCTGAAGTATTGTTGGGTCATGGTTTCACCTGCTTTAAAGGTGAAATTTTCAAACTGCTGCTTCAGAAGATCTTTCTTGTTCTCCTTGGCTTCAGAGGAGCCTTCATACATCAGCTTCAGTGCATCCCACAACTGTTTAGTTGTTTTGCACTTCTTAAAACCTCTGTATACAGAGTTTGGGAGAGCAGTCTGAAGAGCAGTCATGGCCTTCCTGTCAATCTCTACTCTTTTTCTATCTTCATCTGAGTAGTTGACCATATCTTTAGGAATCATACCAGCACCAGTAGCAGAGGGGGTGCTGGGTATGAAAGGTCCATTTTCAACAGATTCCCACATTCTTGAGTCAAGAGACCTGATGAAGCCTTCCATCCTCATGCACCAGGTGTCAAAATCATCAAGAGTGATCAGTGGGGATTTGTTCATGGTTCCAGTCTCCATATCAGTCTTTGAGATGGAAGCCATTTGAAGGGTTTAGTTTTTTTGTGTGTGTGAGGGATCTTAAGATGGTTAGATCTTATATCAAGAGCCTGAAAGCTCTGATACCAATTGCAGGATCGTTTAAGGGTTTGAACACAATTACAACACAACAACACAAAGAGGAGAATATCTAAACTCTAATCAAACAATAAACTGGGTTACCAAAAATGATACAAAGAACACAAGTAAAGCAAGAGACAGAACAGGAGAATATGGTATTCAAGGATGCAGTATATTGCATTCTCAAGTTCTTTTACAAGTGTTACAAAATATGTTAAAGATACAAGAAACTTGAAATA